>OX384031.1:18950817-19075817 GCA_947534325.1 Agonum fuliginosum | reverse complement strand
CGAACGGGTAATTTTACCGGTAAACGGTAAAATTGCTGTATGACGTCGAACGGCTGCTGTCCGAAGTAAAACGAATTACGAATTCGGATTCGAACCGGTAATCGGAGCGGGTAGCGGTAGGGTGCAAAATGATCTCCGGAGGTCAGAAAACCCGAATCTGCACTTAACTCTGAACCGGTAAATTTTTACCGGTTGTCAGTAGGCGATTCTGGAGGTGCCTATTAACTGCTAGGTAGGCCACAGCTACCTCTAGGTCCACCCAGAAACCGTCTAAGTGAGGTTCGAAGCGAACCGGTAATTGAAAAAAGTTGTAAAAGGGTCTGAACCGGAAGTCTAAACGTAGAAAAAGAACTGAAATATGAAAGAGGTCTGAATCGTTAAAACGGTAAACGGTAAACTGCTAGCCGCCAGGTAAACCACGGCCACTATCAGTCGGCTGGAGATGGTTGCTAACTACCAGGTAGCCACGGTCGTTAGCTAGTACCAGGAAAAGGTAAATCGGTAACGGTACGGTGCGGGTTTCACACTTGACATCAGCACTAACTGATGTACCTAGTGAACTTACCGGTGAAGCTGTGTTGGCACACACCAACACTCAGCGTTTACTCCTAAGGCACACACCTAGGGGGAGTAGTAACACTCGGAGCAGAAGGCACACACCTTCTGAAGCAGACAGCACACACTGTCTCTAACAGACGGCACACACCGTCTGACTTTACGACTGTTCCGGGCCGGTATTTATACCCGAATATTAATTGAAACTTAATTAATTTGCCAATTATTGTTAAAAATGACTGTTAGAGATATAAACTGAATAAAAATAAAAATAAAAGATGAACTGACCCGGCTAAGATTTGAACCGAATTTGAACTGCGGAACCTTGGGCGACCTTGGCTACGCTCGGGCTCCGCAACCTAAGACGCTACCTCTGAGCTATCGAGTTTCGTGACTGTTAAATGCTGAGATCCATAACTTCGTCACACCCTCTCCTGACTTCCGAAAAAAAAAAAGAAAAGGCTGGAAACCGTAGACAAAACTTCTTTTTCTTTTTTTTTTTGTTTACCCAAATCTTACATTCAAATAAAAGGAAAATATTACATTAACAACTTATAGTACTAAAAAAAAACTTACCTACTAAGAAAAGAACTTACATATCTACATCATGTATAAACTAAAGAAATTCAAAAACTAAATATATCACATACTAAAGAAAAACGTACAGTCTTTAACACGGATCTTGGGCCTTCTTCGACTTCTTGCGTCGTCTCGGCAGTCGGGGTGCGGTTGGGTCGATGACTCCTCCTCCTCGACGTGGAACCAAGATCCGGGTACGGCGCTGTGGAACCGGGCGCTTTCGGCTTTAGTAGGGATAGTAACAGGCCGAATAGGATTTTCAGCAGCTCTCCCTCCGGACTCCTCGGTGTCCGGGGCGTGATTGGGCGATCCGGTGTCCGTGGCACAGGCGAAGTATCCAGGCAGATGCAATTGCCGGGGCTTGCCTATGCTGGATTTGGCCCGTAGCGCTGTAGCAGCGCTTCCTGCAGCTGTGCCATGGCTGCTGGCGTGGGTGAGACGCAAGTGACTGTGGCCGGTTTTATCAGCCGGTTTTCCAACATTGTAATATTGGGTCTTGGGGCTCGTATTGGCCCTGGCTGTATGACCGGCCTGCAGCTTGCCGTCTATTATGTGATAATCTGGATGATCCTTAGGGTGGATCCTGACTTCTTTCATCATACGGGTGTATCATGGGCAGATTGGAGTGACGGTGTTGAGTGCTGGCACCGGCCAGGTGGTTTAGACTACCCTTGCGGTATACGGTGTCAAAGTCGTATTGCTCTAAATAGATGATCCAACGCGCTAGTCGGTCGTTGGTTTCCTTCAGCGTGTTCAGGTACCTCAGTGCTTGATGGTCGGTGACTACGGTGAAGTTATATCCTTTTAGGTATCCTCGCAGCTTCTTGATGACCCACACAATCGCCAAACATTCCTTTCCATCGTGGAATAATTTTTCTCTGCTGGTGATAATTTTCGGCTAATGTAGGCGATGGCGCGGGGTTCATCCAGACTGCCCTGTATCAAGGCTGCTCCCACACCAATGTCAGAGGCGTCCGTTTGCAAGATGAACGGCTCATCAAAATTGGGGCACGCTAGGACGGGTGCCGACGTTAGGGCCACCTGCAGCAGGTGATAGGCCTTCTCCTGCTCCGGGCCCCATCTCCAGGAAGTCTTTTTGCTTAAAAGCGTGGTCAGAGGTGTGACGGTTGTGGAATACTGCTGGATAAATCTGCGATACCAGGAGGCGGCGCCGAGAAGTCATCGTAGTTCTTGGACGTTGGTTGGAGGTGGCATTTTCGTTATTGCTTCTACCTTCTCTGGATCAGTCTGTATTCCCTTTTCGGTGACTACGTGTCCCAAATACTTGATGGATTTGCACCCAAATTGACATTTTTCTGGGTTGATTCGCAAGTTAGCCTCTCTTAACCGACTAAAAATCTATCGAAGATGACGGATGTGGTCTTCCATTGTCTCACTGATAACTACGATGTCGTTCAGATATGCGAAGGCGTGCGGATCCAGTTTTGAGCCAATCACGGTATCGAGTAGTCTCTGGAAGGTGGCTGGAGCAGAGTGGAGCCCAAAGGGCATAACTTTAAATTGAAATAACCCTTTCCCGGGTACAGTGTAACCTGTAAGTGGCTTGCTTTCTTCGGTCAATGCAACTTGCCAGTAGCCGTTTTTGAGATCTATTGTCAAAAAGTATTTTGCCGGCCGGAGTTTACTGAAATATAGGGTAGTGGATACGCATCCTTTTCTGTTACTCTATTTACAGGTCAAAAATCGATACAGAATCTCGGTCGACCATCCTTTTTCCAAATTATGACTGCAGGAGAACTCCACGGTCTTTGTGATTCCTCTATGATCTCATCCTTCAGCATTTTCTCTACTTCCTCGTCAATAATTTGTTGCATTTTCGGATTTCGAGGAAGATACCGTTGCTTTATTGGTGTGCTATCTGTCAACTTGATGTGATGTTTCACATTCAGCGTCACTCCAGCTTCAATTTCTCAAATTTTGAGAGTTCTTCAGTCATTTGAAATAAGAAAGTTGATGTCATTTACGGTTTAACCGGAAGTGATATTTTTGTAAATAATATATATTTTGATGTCTTTTTATGGCTAGTTTACCCATGCAAAATTTTATTGCGATTGCTTCATAAATGCTTGATATATATATATATATATATATATATATTGTAGCGCGGCAGTTCTTTATTTATTTAAATAATAAATTTGTTTATTATTATTGCAAAATTTTGGCAAGTGTGATCGTCTAGAAATTGTCCTACGTTGTGTTTATTTTTATTATACTGCCTCGCCCCAAGTATCAGCATGGATATGAAGTCGTCATTGATAAAGGTCAGGTAACAATTAACATGGAATAAAACTCGTATCAAAGTTAAATCATTTATTAGCATTTGAAAAATATAGTAGTTTTGTGTACTGAATCATGACAGATAGTTCGCCATTGACCGTATGACTGTGATTGCACTCCGTGCCAGAATCAAAACCACACAATACAAATACCGTCTCTGTTAAGGGGTTATAATAGGAGACCTGATCCCTGCGTCAGCAAGCGTCGCAGGACTGCGTCTAACTTGCCCGTCTCGTCGTATAGAGCGTTACCTTACCTATAAAGGTGTCGTACAGGGCGTTACCAGTATACAGTATTTCACCTGACGAGACTCAAAAATAATCAACGGCTTATTCGCTAGATTCGCCTCGCTAATGAATCAGGTAGATAGAATAGAACAACAGACGTTTAGCATTTGTATTCTGTGACCATGAACCAGAGACGGCGAACGCACACCCTCTCACAATCAACAACTCGCTAGATATCAGAGATAAATCAAACAATAACAAAAAAATAATAAAGATCGCAAGTATTACAATGTACAATCGGACAGGGACTTTGGGTGATGGTCCTAGCTGTCAGGTACTCGGGCGGCTGGAAGTTGGGTTTTCCCCTCTAAGTGTGGTACTGCTAAGTCGCAGATCTCGGTGACTGGTGAAGACCGCTGGTACTTGGACCGTGGACTGGACGACGTGCAGTTGAGTTTGATGCTGGTACAGTGCTAAGAGCGCAACGTCTATTGTGATAAATACACCCAGATCACGTCGCAATATGCCACTCTCAGACACTCGTTGAATGAACGTCAAAAACTAACTTGTTTCAATTATTACAAACTGTGCAAACAGCCACGCGTTCGGGCAAAGGATGCGACAGTAATAATACATGTAGATGATGTCTTTATCAGAACCACATAAACTGAAACGAGGTCGGGCAGAGCCTAAAAGTGCAAACAGCCACGCGTTCGGGCAAAGAATGACACCTTCGACAAGGTCCGTGAAGTTGGCGTATACATTAAAAGATATTGGATAAACGAATAGTTATATTATATTTGCTCATTTTTTTGCTAAAAATTGCTAATAGTTTTACATTTTTTGCTCTGCCCGTTTTAAAGTTATTTCCCATTTAACCTATATACGCTAACTTCACGTGGCGTATACATGGGGAAAAATTTCAAATTTGTTAACACTATCTTTTTTTGCTCATTTTTTGCTATTTATTGCCGTATTGATGAAATTTTTTTCTGTTGTCCTTCATTAGTTATAAACAAAAAACCTTTGTATACGCTAACTTCACGTTGCGTATACATAGCGTAAAATTAATTTTTTTTCTATACTATAATAATTTGCTCATTTATTGCTGTATTGATGAAATTTTTTGCTGGTGTCCTTCGTTTGTTATAAACAAAAATCCATTGTATACGCTAACTTCACGTTGCGTATACATAGTGTAAAATTAAAACTTTTTTAACGCTATAATATTTTGCTCATTTTTTGCTATTTATTGCTATATTAATGACATTTTTTGCTGTTCTCATTTATTTGTTATAAATTAAATTAGCTTTTGTATATGCTTTTTCTCGGTTCTCATATGCATAAATTAAATACACAGATAGTATAAAATTAAAACTATCTTAATGCTATATTTTGCTCATTTGATTTGCTATTGCTATATTCATGAAAAGTTTAGATGTTCTCATTTATTTGTTATAAATTAAAATAGCTAGTGCAAGTAACGGTTTTCTACCGCGTTCTCTAAAGATATGTATTCTCATTATTTATTAGTTAAGTACTTATAATTATAATTTTAAATATAATTCTTTATTATTTTATAACATTTTGCTCATTTTTGCTATTCTCATTAATTTGTTATAAAATAAAATATCCATTGTACGCGTTTTCTCCGTACTGTAAGTAGCTATGCAAAATGCACGCAGCCATAGTGTAAAATTAATACATTACTAATATTAACATTATTATTATTATTATTTATTATTATTATTATTATTATTTTGTCAACATAAACTAATATTAACGTTAAACATCACTCCTATTGGCGTGAGTTCAAGCATACATTGGAGGGAGCAGTTATACTTTACCTATTTTAAACCTGTAAATTATGTACGAAATTGGATTTTTGTGTTACTATTATATAAAAGATATAACTTTTGAGAATATCTCTAAAATTATGAAACTATGAACAAATTAAGTATTTTTTTACAATTTTTATTAATTACCTACTTAAAAACCAAAGCAACGATTTTCTTTATATTTTCATATCTTATATAGATGTATCTTGCCTGTTTGCACAAAAATATGAATTCATAAGACCACTATACTTTCAAGTTATAGGTAAAATACCAAAGCGCCATACCGGTACCGATCATACATGGCCCTGGTGAAAAATCGACATCTTTGCCTTGGTATGGCGGGCACTTAGCGACACGCCAGCGGTATGGCGTTTGTATATCCTTGTTCTATATTTAATCCCGAACAAATATCGCCAAAGAACAGCGTGTGGCCAATGATACATGTCGACTGTAAAAAAATGACACGTTTCGGCTAGTATGGCGGACATTAGGCGACGCCATATTGGTATGGCATATTGCGTTTCCGTGCTTTGGCAACCTTCCGAACAAAATAAAACAATAATCATCGTGTGGCCTATTCCCCATGGGCATGTTAATTTTTGACAAGTTTGGTAATTCGCCCCGTGTAAAAGCTACACTTTAGAGTCGCCATACTTGCGTTTTTGCGGATGGGGGTATTACTGGCTATCAATCACCAAAGCCTCGAAATGTGGCAAATCATACACCCACCTGACCTGCCGGCTCCCGGTCTAACAGCTACAACTATGGAACCGAAAACTCCTATTATAGGGCCTAAAAAAAAACTGGACCATAATTCCGTCCGGCAACCTTCACAATATCGTTTTTTAACTCTTTCTAAACTCAAATCATCAATCAGAATGAGGTCATCGGTTTTTGCAAACGGAATGTTTCTCAGCGCCTGCACTATATATTAACTTGAAAGTATAGTGGTCTTATGAATTCATATTTTTTATGCAAACAGACAAGATACGTCTACATGAGATATGAAAATATAAAGAAAATCGTTGCTTTGGTTTTTAAGTAATTAATAAAAGTTGTAAAAAAAATATTTAATTTGTTCATAGTTTCATAATTTTAGAGATATTGTTAAAAGTTATATCTTCTATATAAAGGTAATATTATCATTTTTACTTCCCCGACCTGTAATAGAGGGAAGTATTAATTGTAATCGTGATTTTTTGACAGTTCGAGATTTTGGTGAATCTTCACGTTTTAGACCCTACTGAACCTAAAAAACATAATTTAAAAAAAAATTTTGGACTGAAATTTTATATTTAAGATCTTGAGCCAAAATCTGACTTCAAGTTCGTTAATGAGCTTTATTCAACCAGTGGTACCAACTTTATAAACAATTTTTTTTTTATTTTTATCAAAATACTATCGTGTGTGGTATCAAATTAAAGGTCTTGGGAAAATAATTCTAGTAGAAAAACAAAAATAACATTTAAATGATCGTCAATTGTTTTTTACTTCCTTGTACGGAGTATAAAGGAAGTATTGTAATGGCGAAAAATTTCGGTTCTCAGATTTGACGGAAATATCCGTTTTGACCTTTTCTGAATCCATTATGACTAGTTTCGTCGTAACGTCTGTACGTACGTATGTATGTCACATAACTCAAATACGATTAGACGTTGAAAGTCGAAATTTTGTATTTAGGACTGTTATAGCATCTAGTTGTGCACCTCCTATTTTTGGTTTCAATCTACAAACCGGAAGTAGTACTTTTTTCAAATATTTCGATAAATATTTAATTTAAGACAATTTTTTTATTTTAAATGAAAGATTATGTGATTATTACCTACAATCGGTATTTTATAAATATTTTTGTACCTATCTGGTATCATTTAAGAATCATTAAAGTATATATTTATAATTTAGTATTTCGGTATCTTGTAGTCTATGATCGATTAACATTTATTACTACGTAAAATATAAATGATTATAACATGACAGTGACAATAGTAAAATATGCTATTCTTCTGCAGTTTAAATAAAATGACTAAAATATATTCGTGAGTATAGTAGCAAGTAGTAGTACTTATATATTAATATATTTGTATAATAAGTTAAAAGAATAAAGTAGGTATGGCGGGAGGTCTTGTGGTGGCCACGTCAGATTTTTTATATTATTCTACATTTTAGTTATTAAGAAAAGTGTGAACAGTTTAATAGGCGTACAAGGAAGTCATGTGGTGTCCACGTCAGATTTTTTAAATAAATTATTCAAATTTTTGTAAAAAAAGGAGGCCATTTGGGGATTGTTTATGATCACCATAGCAATTGTACCGAAAAGTAATCTATTCTTCCTAATACAAAAAAACATTGTTGTTGTCATGGTTATACATTTTAATTTTAATTGTTGCGTAATATGAGTATATGTCAATTTAGAGTGAACAAAAGCAAAATGTCAATATATCAATAAATTCATAAGAGAATAACTCCGTTACGGATGAATATTAGTAAAAGTTATTTTTTATAACAATTATTCGAAGCCTATACTTTTATGTCATACCATTAGAAAAAGTTTAAATTTTTAAATTTGTATGAAATTAATAAATATAAAAGTGTATGTTTTCTACAACAAATGGCAACTATCTCATATAATTATTACTTTTTTTTGTTGAAATTTTGTACACAAGAAGTAAATCATGTTATGTTAAAAATACAATTTTCTTATAAGTTAATATAAATATGAACATTCATTATAAATAAATTTAAAAAATGGTCTGACTTTAAACCTACTTTTTGCCTGTGTTTTTATGTTTATCTCAACCAAACTCTTTTATTTGCTAATATATATTCCAGTAATGATATATTCGTACAGTTTTTAACAATCTGATGGGTAACAATCGAATAATACGACATATGTTATAACTTCCATAAGCAGCAATGTTATTTTTATTTTAGATTAGAACCGAGAGATGGCAACACCCGTTTCAGCATTACGATTGTGATTGCAGGCTTTCTGTAATATTTGCAGTGACTGTACTTTGTAGGTTCGTGTTGGGTCGTGTAAACTCGTGTAAATATTAGATTCTTGTGTTTTTATTTGAAGCGAAACTTATAGCAAAGCATTCAGTGAAGGCTTTCGTGTATCTGGAATTTTATTTTATATTTATTTATATTCAAATCTTTCGGAGCAAGATTTATATAATAACATAAATGAACAATATTTAAAAGAAACGATTAAAGTAATTGCAGCACGAAAATGTAAAACTACCTCATTTTTTAAATAATTCTGTATTTTAAATCAGGGCTGTAGGTAGAGTGGGCATTGTCCACTCTGGAAGAAAAAGTTGCCCACTCTAATAAAATCGGCCTGGTGAACCAAAATTAATAAATTTTATATTAATTAATTGTACTTTTGTGATCTAACAATTTATTCTTGCACATAAAATGGGTGAAAAACAAATGCAACTTCACATCGTTTGACTAAATACCTTTTCATTATAAAGCATTTTTTGAGTTTGAGGGAAAAAGAAATTTCACCTGCGGCGCATTTAATTTTTCTTTTATATTCTGGTTTAACTTTTATCCTACAAAACTCAGGTGCCCCACTCTAAATATTAGAACTAGTTTTACATTTTTAAGATAAATACCTAATTTATGATAATTTTGGATATTTACGATAATTTTTTATCTCAATTTGGCTTACGATAAATAATAGAATAGGGTAGCATAAAGTTTAAAACCAAAATCAATTTTTTAAAACTCTGTCAAACTAGAGTTTACATTTCGAAATTTCAGATATATTATTTATCTGCTGAAGTAGTATAAAAATATGCTCTCCATATAAAGTTCTTTTAATTTTGGTAATATTTTTGCGGTCCATAGCAAATCGACTCTATAAATTTTTTCAATAAAAATGTAATGAAAAGTACACACAAAAAATATATTTATTTTTAAAAAATATAGACCATTTTGTAAATATATTTCAATATATAATATAAAATGGTTTTGACTTTTAATCGCATATTTAATACAGTTTAAAATAATTTAAAAACTCCAATAAAAGTGTCGTTCTGTAATCTAATCTGGATATTTTGTTTTATATAAATTTTGTAAGTGTTATTAAGGTTGTGTTCCAAAATTAAACCATGTTTACCGTGGTGTTATGTTACGGCAATTCTTTAGTAACTGAATGTGACGGTTCTCTCAGTAACTTGTGAGTAGAGTAGTAGCACAAAAGTCACAAAAATATACTTTTTCGTCAACCGGACGAATTTGATGCAATTGTGTCATTGTTTTTTGTAAAAAAGGAGGCCATTTGGGGATTGTTTATGATCACCATAGCAATTGTACAAAAAGTAAATCTATTCTTCCTAATACAAACAAATATTGTTGTTGTCATGGTTAGTATGTTTACATTTTAATTGTTGCGTAATATGAGGATGTGTCAATTTAAATGAAATTACATCTATTTAAGCGGCTAGCGAAAAAATATTATGTTTCATTCATACAAAAAATGCTATTTTGGCACTCGTAAGATCGCCGAACTCCGCTGCGCGTCGTCCGACAACCGTCTTACTCGTCCCAAAATCATGCGTTTTTTGTATTAATGAAACAACTAACTAATTTCGCAAATTTTTCGAATAGATAAATCCGTTTGTATAATCATTTCCAACAGAGAAAAATCAGCCATTCAACAGCAAAACATACTAACGTTTTTAAGTTAAAACTGTGAGATCGCGATACACAAATACAAATTTACCACAAATATCGTGCTCTTTAGCACGGTGATCGTGGTAACGAATATGTGCGAAAATTTACCGCCGTTTTCACTTATCGCGTTTCAAATTAGTACTGACATTCTGAAAAAATTACCATGGTACATGTGGTTTAATTTTAGTACATACCCTTTATGTCAAAATTTCATGAATTCAAAAAATTACACTTATTCGAACGAATGTAAAAAAAAGTATGCAACACGCGCCATTATATTATTTAACGGCGCGCCGCCATCAAAATTCCAACTTAACTAAAAATTTCGATAGCTGCCTAAAAGTAAGATACGCCGCCGCCACTTCAAAATTAAGCTTTTACACCGGCGCACTGCCGCCGCCGATATATTTTTAACATTTCGCCGCTATCAACCCCAACGGCGGGCGCACAGGTCTATCTCGGTAGTTAGATACCTTCACTCGGCTAAACTTTATTATACATTCATGTATCTCACTTGATGTATAAATATCTAATATGCATTTTTGCACTTTCGGGACTAAAACTCTTCTTTAATCTTTATTGTTAGGGACTAAGGTTATTAATTTGATCCCATGGGATCATTTTTTATATTTAATCCCGTTGTCAAGAAATTGAATTAATTAATCCCGTTGTCAAGTAAATACGTGCTATTTGTTAAAAAGTACTATAGAAACAATATACATATTTGTCATAAAGTTTACTGTCAAAATTACAAAATGTGTTGTCTTTTAAACTATTTTGTATTCGTTTGCGAATGAAGTGCCAAAAATAGCGTTCCTATACTCGTATACCACAGGACAAAAGAACTTTTAATCCTTCAGCTGATTATTTATCTCATCTTCGGCTCGTGAAATAAACTTGACTCTCAGGATTAAATCATGCACTTTAGTCCTTTAATATATAATATGCTATTAATTATTATACAGAGCAGACCAAAATACAGATTATTATATAGTTATTTGTTTCGTTAATACAAAAAATCTGACGTGGACACCACATGACTTCCTTGTACGCCTTGTTTGTTCATACTTTTCTTAATAACTAAAATGTAGAATAATATAAAACATTATTTTAACTTATTATACTAGTATACTCACAAATATATTTTAGTCATTTTATTTAAACTGCAGAGGAAGATATAAAGCATATTTTACTATTGTCACTGTCATGTCATAATCATTTAAATTTTACGTAGTAACAAATGTTAATCGATCATGGACTACAAGATACCGAAATATTAAATTATACATATATACTTTAATTATTTTTAAATGATAGCAAATACAAAAATATTTATAAAATACCGATTGTAGGTAATAATCACATAATCTTTCATTTAAAATAAAAAAAATTGTCTTAAATTAAATATTTTACGAAATATTTAAAAAAAGTACTACTTCCGGTTTGTAGACTGAGACCAAAAATAGGAGGTGCACAACTAGATGCTATAACAGTCCTAAATACAATATTTCAACTTTCTACGTCTAACCGTATTTGAGTTATGCGACACACATACGTCCGTCCGTCCGTACGTACGTACGTACGTACGTACGTACAGACGTCACGTCGAAACTAGTCATAATGGATTCAGAAAAGGTCAAAACGGATATTTCCGTCAAAATCTGAGAACCGAAATTTTTCGCGATTACAATACTTCCTTACTTCGTACAAGGAAGTAAAAATGCATGGGTGACATTGCAACACTCTAAAATTCTAACGCTGCTTTATTCATGCACTGCTTCATGCATACGTTGCTTTCTCCAATCACTGCTTTGTTCAGACACAGCCTCATTCATACACCGAATTCTTCAAACACCGCTTTATTCATCGTCCTAAACTCCATCGTCGGTAACATTGCAACACTCGAAAATTCTAACGCTGCTTTATTCATGCACTGCTTCATGCATACGTTGCTTTCTCCAATCACTGCTTTGTTCAGACACAGCCTCATGCATACACCGAATTCTTCAAACACCGCTTTATTCATCGTCCTAATCTTCATCGTCCTAATGTAGCACAGACACAAACCTAAAATCTGTAATGCCAACAACATAGTGCTTAGGCTTCGTATCCATAGATGCCAACAAGTGGCATGATTTTTAAGTTATAAACTTTTTAAATAATATTTCCTATTCAGTATTATCAGTGAGTATAAACATATTTTTTAACATATTTTTTAACATATTATACTAGTATACTCACAAATATATTTTAGTCATTTTATTTAAACTGCAGAAGAAGATATAAAGCATATTTTACTATTGTCACTGTCATGTCATAATCATTTAAATTTTACGTAGTAACAAATGTTAATCGATCATGGACTACAAGATAAAGAAATACTAAATAAAAAATATATACTTTAATTATTCCTAAATGATACCAGATACAAAAATATTTATAAAATACCGATTTTGGGTAATAATCACATATAATCTTTCATTTAAAATAAAAAAATTTGTGTTAAATTAAATATTTATCGAAATATTTTTAAAAAGTACTACTTCCGGTTTATAGATTGAAACCAAAAATAGGAGGTGCACAACTAGATGCTATAACAGTCCTAAATACAAAATTTCAACTTTCTACGTCTAACCGTATTTGAGTTATGCGACACACATACGTCCGTCCGTCCGTACGTACGTACGTACGTACGTACGTACGTACGTACAGACGTCACGTCGAAACTAGTCATAATGGATTCAGAAAAGGTCAAAACGGATATTTCCGTCAAAATCTGAGAACCGAAATTTTTCGCGATTACAATACTTCCTTACTTCGTACAAGGAAGTAAAAAAGCATTTATATAT
This sequence comes from Agonum fuliginosum, assembly GCA_947534325.1. Taxonomy (NCBI): domain Eukaryota; kingdom Metazoa; phylum Arthropoda; class Insecta; order Coleoptera; family Carabidae; genus Agonum; species Agonum fuliginosum. The sequence goes on along the minus strand of OX384031.1, from coordinate 19,062,785 downwards.
TAATTTTTTTTAAAGTAATTTTAATACAATTTTGTTTTATTTAATGTTTTTCGTTATTCATGAAATATTACATTTAATTTAAACGTAACTGCGATTTATTTTTGAATTGTAATTAAGGGTCCTACATTTTGATTGGTCTACTTTTGGCAGATGACAGATGAAAGTCAGTTGTCAGTTGAATTCGATTGTATTTGTATTGCATGTCGATCTCGCCCTAAAACCGTCTAAAGCGATAAATGCAAGGGTACAACAATAATTTAATTCATAATTTGTACATGTTAAAAAAATAATTATGAATCTGTTAATATGGAATTATTAACAGTACTGTACTTAAATTCTATAAGAAAAATTTACATTATGTCAAATGTTATGACATGACATACTCCACAGTCAGAATATTATTTTATCGAAATCTAAAAGACTAAGTATCAGTTTGGGATTTTCTATAACTTATAGATCGAATTATCTATAATTTTATAGAAATTTAAGATAATGTCCGGGATTCCACTATTATTATCTTATCATTATGTTTAATGAATTCAGTTGGTTTGGTCTCTTAAATTTCACTGTTTATTCCCAAGTGATTTTTAGTAATAATGACATGATTTATAAACCAATTTTACTTTCTGCAAATTATGAATAATATTTTAATACCAGTATTTCAAACGCTTAGAACTGTTTAGAATCTCAAATATTACACTAAAAAATAGTACAAAAGGCTGTTTTTATGCAAGCTAAAACTATATTCATTTAAATTTTAAAATTGACCCGAACGGAAATTAAAATTTCAAACAGCCAGTATTTATTAAATAATAAAATACATTGTGCATAAATTGATATTTTCGGGTGTTTTAATTTACAATAGGTATTTATCTCTGTTTTATAATATAACGTTAAACGTAAGTATTTCATGAATGTACAATTTTAATTCTAATAATTTTACGCCTGACCCAATGCTCGAATACTGTTCAAAATCGCGGACTGAACGGAAAGATTGTGTGTGAGTAGCAAGTAGTAGCAATAGCAATCTCCTGTTGCCCGTCCGCTGTGTTAAATTATTATTTGACAACACTGCACATCCCACGCTGCAGACATTAGCGCAGACCAAAACCACCCGTTCAGTTATAACTTACACGAATAGGTGGCAGCATGTCCTGATGCATAATTTCGCATAAAATTCCGCCATATTCTATTACAGAAATCCCATATACATTATTTCTCTATAACCTTTATACTCACTGGTATTATCTAAATATGTAATAGTAATAAAATATTGAAATAACAGTTTTCATAGAATAAGAATAATATTTGTGACAGATCCCAATCCCAATAATGTAAATATAACCTGCATTGCAAAAACACATCAGTGGAAAATAATAAACTAAGGCCCGTGTATGACACGATACAAAATTTTGTTGAAAATTTTGAACAAAATTTTGTAGAAAATTATTTCAATTTTTTTTTTCATTTTCAAACTTCCAATTGTAAAATATGTGTTTGCAACGTATCGAAATTTTTTATAAAAATTTACTATTTATGCATGCGCTCTTTGACACTTTTGCTTTTGTGGCGGCAAATTTAAACTAAAACACTTATAGCGTTTTCGATTGGCATGCTCTAAAAGTGCTCTCGATCTTTTGTGATGACGTCATAGCTCCAGAACAGAGCAGCGACAGAGCAGCATAAAATTTTCAGAGCGGTGAGAGCGCAGTGTTTTCAATCGAACAAGTAAACTGTAGAGAGCGATAAATTAAAATATAGCTGTCTGTGATATTTTTAGTTTTCACATGTTGTGCGAGGTAATCGAAAATTTTTTCGAAACTGCAAGGAAAAGGGTCTATAGCTGCTTATTTATTTATTATTAGCGTATAATATCAAAACAACTAACCTCTAATTCACTGTAATTATCAACTACGTTAGAAATAAAATTTTCTACTTTCTTCCTTTTTATATTCCAATAATTCTTCATCTTCGCTACTTGAAGAAGATTCGATTAATATATCCAAAATTAACGATTTAGTTACTTTGTTCGCCGCCATATTTGCTCTAAAAATGTTGCTCGACCTCTTGACGTCGAGCAGTATTTTTTGATCGCCGAGCACTCTCCGAGCGGGCAACCGATACCAATCGAAAACAAATCGAGCAAATTTTGTGCTCTGAAATTCCCAATCGAAAACGACTGTTGCTCGCAGAGCACTCTGAGAGCATATGCGAGCATCCAATCGAAAACGCTATTACTCTTCTCTGTCGATTTATGCGTCCATGTTGAATCTTAACGTCACTAACGTGGTCTATTATATATTGTATGTACATACATGTATTAGTAGAAACAATAAGGCATTGAAATGAATTATCTAAACAACTTTTATATTCGGCAGCTATAGTAAGCACTATAATTTTACCACATGGACGCATAAATCGACAGAGAAGAGTAAGGGTTTTAGTTTGAATTTGCCGCCACAAAAGCAAAAGTGTCAAAGAGCGCATGCATAAATAGTAAATTTTTATAAAAATTTTCGATACGTTGCAAACACATATTTTACAATAATTGGAAGTTTGGGAATGAAAAAAAAAATTGAAATAATTTTCTACAAAGTTTTGTTCAACATTTTCAACAAAATTTTGTATCGTGTCATACGGGTCTTAGTTTAATATTTTCCACTGATGTGTTTTTGCAATGCAGGTTATATTTACATTATTGGGATTGGGATCTGTCACTTTTTACATCTTAAAAGTAAAATCACAAATATTATTCTTATTCTATGAAAACTTTTGTTTAAATATTTTGTTACTATTACATATACTGAATAGGAAATATTATTTAAAAAGTTTATAACTTAAAAATCATGCCACTTGTTGACATCTATGGATACGAAGCCTAAGCACCATGTTGTTGGCATTACAGATTTTAGGTTTGTGTCTGTGCTACATTAGGACGATGAAGATTAGGACGATGAATAAAGCGGTGTTTGAAGAATTCGGTGTATGCATGAGGCTGTGTCTGAACAAAGCAGTGATTGGAGAAAGCAACGTATGCATGAAGCAGTGCATGAATAAAGCAGCGTTAGAATTTTCGAGTGTTGCAATGTTACCGACGATGGAGTTTAGGACGATGAATAAAGCGGTGTTTGAAGAATTCGGTGTATGAATGAGGCTGTGTCTGAACAAAGCAGTGATTGGAGAAAGCAACGTATGCATGAAGCAGTGCATGAATAAAGCAGCGTTAGAATTTTAGAGTGCTGCATGCGTTCCCAAATGCATGATTTTGGGACGAGTAAGACGTTTGCTGGACGACACGCAGCAGAGTTCGGCGATCTTACGAGTCTCAAACTGGCATATCCTCATATTACGCAACAATTAAAATTAAAATGTATAACCATGACAACAACAATGTTTTTACTTCCTTGTACGAAGTAAGGAAGTATTGTAATCGCGAAAAATTTCGGTTCTCAGATTTTGACGGAAATATCCGTTTTGACCTTTTCTGAATCCATTATGACTAGTTTCGACGTGACGTCAAATACGGTTAGACGTAGAAAGTTGAAATGTTGTATTTAGGACTGTTATAGCATGGAAAAAGCATTCGATAGAGTACCACGAAGGATGATGTGGAAAATATTAAAAGAAAGAAAAATCAATGCGAAATTACTTACAGCAATAAAAAGCGTGTACAAAAGAACATCCAACTACATAAGAACTGGTAATTTAAAATCGGAAGAATTCTGTACAACACAAGGACTTAGACAAGGCGGTGCCTTAAGCCCACTACTATTTATAATATTTCTAGACGAAATTATGAAAAAAACAAAGAAAAAGATACGAAAAGTAGAAGTAGGACACCAAAATCTAAAGAGAACTACAATATCTGAGTGTGCATTTGCAGATGATGTAGCGCTGATAGCAAAGAGCGAATCAGATTTACAATATAATTTAAATATATGGAAAGAGGAGCTAGACAAACATAACATGATCATAAATGTAAAAAAAACAAAAATAATGGTGATTTCAAAAGAAGACATAGACACAAAACTAACAATAGACGGAAAAGAACTAGAACAGGTAGAATCGTTCACATACTTAGGATCAATACTAAACAATAAAGGAAGACTAGAAAATGAAATCAACAACAGAATATACGCTGCAAATAAGACATACCACGCAATGAATACAAAGATATTGAACAATAAACAAGTGTCCAAGAAAACAAAAATGACATTGTACAAAACAATCTTTAGGCCTACACTAATATACGGTAGCGAGACATGGACAATGAGCCAAGGGATGAAGTGCAAAGTGCAGGCAGCTGAAATGAGGTATCTAAGAAAAGTGGAAGGAGTTACCAGGATGGACAGAATCAGAAATGAACACATAAGAACACGACTACAAACAGAAAATATTCAAAGCACAATTGATAGAAAACAACTAGCTTGGTACGGACATCTTATTAGAATGCCAGAAGAAAGACAGACAAAAAACGTTTGGAAGGCAAGGATAATTGAGAAGAAGAAAAGAGGTAGACCGCAAAAATCATGGGAAAACAACATAGAGGAAATATTAAAAAGAAACAACATTGACACACAAGAAGCGAAAAAAATCGCAAAGATTAGGAACGACTGGAAAAAACTGATTTCCGAAATTAAATAGAGGAAAAAACGAAACAATCTCGACACCCGAAAGGGTAAAAGAGATTTAAAATGATTATATATACAGGGTGAGTCATCGAAATGCCCGTCGTCGATATCTCCCTTGTCGTTAAAAATACAGCATAAATTTATTAACAGAATTTTTCGTCTACTCAAGGAGCATAACTTAAAATTATTTTCACATATACAGGGTGTTGCATAACGACTTGGCAATAATTGTTCGTCTTTTTTTTAATGAAACACCCTATATATTTTTATATATTTTGAATTGTATTTTATTTACTTATACGAAAATATAAGTTTCATTTTAGTTTTCCGCGGCGTTGCCAAGTTATTCAATTTTTTCTCTAAAAAAAGCCGAATACACGTATTGTTTTATAAAGGCGTACTGAAGTTATTTTAATAGTAAAAATTATGAATTTTTTTTTCTGTACAGCTGTAACTATACTCTTTGTTCTGACATAACTTTTTTTTAGTATTATTATACAGGGTGTTCAATACAGAGAATCAAATTTACGCAATTTCAAATGACTATAACTCGTCATTTTCAAATGTAACACCCTATATTTTATTATTCTGTTGTGTGTATTTTTGCATCTTCTTATGTTATAAAGGATGTCCTATGCCTCAAAACATTAATTTAATTAATTTCGAAATTAATGTTTTTAGGCATGGGACATCCTTTATAACATAAGAAGATGCAAAAATACACACAACAGAATAATAAAATATAGGGTGTTCCATTTGAAAATGACGAGTTATAGCCATTTGAAATTGAGTAAATTTGATTCTCTGTATTGAACACCCTGTATAATAACACTAAAAAAAAGTTATGTCAGAACAAAGAGTATAGTTACAGCTGTACAGAAAAAAAAATTCATAATTTTTACTATTAAAATAACTTCAGTACGCCTTTATAAAACAATTCGTGTATTCGGCTTTTTTTAGAGAAAAAATTGAATAACTTGGCAACGCCGCGGAAAACTAAAATGAAACTTATATTTTCGTATAGGTAAATAAAATACAATTCAAAATATATAAAAATATATAAGGTGTTTCATTAAAAAAAAGACGAACAATTATTGCCAAGTCGTTATGCAACACCCTGTATATGTGAAAATAATTTTAAGTTATGCTCCTTGAGTAGACGAAAAATTCTGTTAATAAATTTATGCTGTATTTTTAACGACAAGGGAGATATCGACGACGGGCATTTCGATGACTCACCCTGTATATATAGCATCTAGTTGTGCACCTCCTATTTTTGGTTTCAGTCTACAAACCGGAAGTAGTACTTTTTAAAAATATTTCGATAAATATTTAATTTTAGACAATTTTTTTTATTTTAAATGAAAGATTATGTGATTATTACCTAAAATCGGTATTTTATAAATATTTTTGTATCTGCTATCATTTAAAAATAATTAAAGTATATATTTATAATTTATAGTATTTCGGTATCTTGTAGTCCATGATCGATTAACATTTGGTACTACGTAAAATTTAAATGATTATGACATGACAGTGACAATAGTAAAATATGCTTTATATCTTCTTCTGCAGTTTAAATAAAATGACTAAAATATATTTGTGAGTATACTAGTATAATAAGTTAAAAGAATTTTTAATATTATTTTACATTTTAGTTATTAAGAAAAGTATGAACACACAAGGCGTACAAGGAAGTCATGTGGTGTCCACGTCAGATTTTTTTGTATTAAAGAATAGATTACATTTCGGTACAATTGCTATGGTGATCATAAACAATCCTCAAATGGCCTGCTTTTTTTCCAAAAAACAATGACACAATTGCATCAAATACGTCCGGTTGGCGAAAATATTATTGACCGTGCCACATCGTTCTAATATTTTTTTGCCACTTCGATGTGCATAAATATTGTTCAAATAATTTTTACCAATATATAAAATTACAATAAATCTATCGTGAGACAACAATTGTCAGATAGCGTGTTTCAAACGGTACTCCTAAAATTTTAATTCTCCCGGTAAAATTTAAATGACGCTTTCACCTCCATCTAGCGAATAAATTGTTCGCTTCAGATCTCATACATATCTAGAGAGCGCGAGAGCGGCACAACTTGCTTCTATATGATTGTGTATAGAACTTCGATCGTAGCGACATCCATCGAGGTAGAAACAAAATAATCTAGCTTTTTTCCATTCTTAAGCGACTAGCGAAAAAATATTATGTTTCATTCATACAAAAAATGCTATTTTGGGACTCGTAAGATCGCCGAACTCCGCTGCGCGTCGCTCGGCAACCGTCTTACTCGTCCCAAAACCATGCATTTTTTGTATTAATGAAACAAATAACTATTTTTGGCTTCAGTAGGGTCTAAATCGTGAAGATTCCCCAAAATCTCGAACTGTCAAAAAATCACGATTACAATACTTCCTTCTATTACATAGATCGGGGAAGTAAAAATGAGTTTAATATTAGTAATGTATTAATTTTACACTATGGCTGCGTGCATTTTGCATAGCTACTTACAGTACGGAGAAAACGCGTACAATGGATATTTTATTTTATAACGAATTAATGAGAATAGCAAAAATGAGCAAAATGTTATAAAATAATAAAGAATTATATTTAAAATTATAACTATAGGTACTTAACTAATAAATAATGAGAATACATATCTTTAATTTATAACAAATAAATGAGAACATCCAAACTTTTCATGAATATAGCAATAGCAAATCAAATGAGCAAAATATAGCATTAAGATAGTTTTAATTTTATACTATCTGTGTATGAGCAAACTATGAGCAATTTTTAGCAAAAAATTAGCAAATTTAATATAACTATTCATTTATCCAATATCTTTTAATGTATACGCCAACTTCACTGACCTCCTTCGACAGCCACACTTACGAGTAGGTATGTGGTTAGGTTAAATTCACCAAGCAACAAGAGCTTAGACTAGGACGAGATCGAAATCAAGTCCCCCGAGTTGTTCCAATGTTCCTGTTTATATTCAGATTACCCCACCAACTTACTACCCTTTCCTCCAAGGTTTCAACGTCCACTTCTCCATGAAGATCCAGCCCCAAGACAAAGTCACAATCACATATCCGCTTTTAGTTAAACAAAATTCGCATATTGCTTCACCCCCGCCTTGTTATCTCCTTCTATCAAAAGTATCGCACTCATTCGCTACTGACCGACCCACCCCTCGTAAGCTAGCCACTCGGACGATACTTAAGTCAGAGAGAGAGAACGACTCTCCGCGCAACCCTTAGACAGACAGAGATAGCGTCTCTCATCCCTAACACGACTAAACCTTATGGTTTATGTAATAAAGAAATTGTTAATAATTAATAAGTTCAATGTTGCTGCATTGTTATATTCTGGATAATCGAACAAATCATTTACATTTCTAGTACTCATCAATTTATGTTATCCTGACTCGTAATAAACATTTACCTCTAAACCAATAATCCCATTTTAGATGGCAGTATTCACTCAGGCTTTGTTTTGTACAGCAATTAGTTACTATTAACAACCTTACTCATCACTGTGAATACTGCTTGGGGAAAAATAGTGAAATTTACAATACAATTTGTCTACTTGGAGTTAGATTTTGATAACCGGTTTTATTATTTAGATTCCTATGCCACGAATTCGATTTCTGCTAGTTTTAACTAGTTCGTTTACAAAAACTATTTATATTTCCGGCGACGAGATTTTACTTGACAAAGGGAACTGACCCGATTGTAAAAGGGATGCGAACCTCTGGTTGACTTGGGAAAATTTACGATGCTGTGACCGTGACACTTTTAACATCTGGTAACTATTAAGACGACACCGTAATTTTAAACTAGAGAGGGTTCCATTCTTTCATGCACTTGACTTAAAAATATTTGTGTTCGTGAATTTTGAGAATCGGACATTCTTTATCTTTTTAGATGTCAACTTTGTAATAGAAGATTTTTTCCTCGAACATGTGTTTGCGAATGGTCATGCATCGTTAAAAAACGGACTGTTTACTTTAGAAAAAATTACATTATATAAATAATAACAATTATGCAAACCGTTTCAATATATATACAGGCTGTCCTATGAAACTGGTTAAGCATGGGGATCTCTCTCTCTTTAGGAGACCATTTTAGAAATGTTTTTGTTTTTCCACAAAATTGCATAGGTGGCTAGATATACGCAAAAATGTCAATTTTGCTAATTTCGTTTTTCACCTATAACTCGTTTGTTTGAATTAATACAAGTTTCTAATTTGCACGTTCTATAGGCAGTTTTTAATGAGGAATTCACAGCAGTCCTCAATTTTTTCTATCTCCTACAGATTTTGAGAAATTCAAACCAAATTCAAATTTTCATATGGAGCTCATAGTTGGCTATGACCCGTCTTAATAGAGAGTTTTTTTCTCTTTTCAATGATATAAAACACAAGTACATTGAAATTAAAATGAAGGCAGAAATAATAATATTTTTTAACTGTTTTTATTAAGGGAGACCACGAATATTGATCAAATTATTAGGTATCAAATTATACTAACTAAACTACGAAGAATTTATATATTTATACTGAGTGTACAAAAAGTGCCGGGACGGTCAAATATCTCGAGAAATAAGCATGCGATCGAAAAACAGAAAAATACGTGTTCAATCTTACATGCTAACCTTTATTTCTTATCACAAATTTTTAAAGTTACCCCCCAACGCGCCTCCAAGGGTGAGGGGTCGTGTTAGATGTCATTAGATAGATTTTTCTGTTCTTCGATCAGATGCGTATTTTTCGAGATATTTGACCGTCCCGGCACTTTCTGTACACCCAGAGCCGGATTAATGATTTATGGGGCCCTGGGCAGTAATTATTGTGGGCCCCCCCTCTCCTAGTTTAGGTTATTCGTTTTTTTTCAGGAATTATTTTTGTTATTAAAACATAAATAAAATGTAAAATAACAAAATATATAAATAACATAATATACATTTGGTAACAAAATAAAAAGTACCTATTAAATAGGGGCGACGATTAAAATTTTTTGCGTGGCTTAAGGGCAAATCCCTGTGATATATTCAGAGAGGGTAATTATAAAAAACGAAAGAAATGCGCCGCAGGCGAAAATTTTGTTTAATTTAAGGTTAAGTATTATAGGTATCTTAAAATTTAATTTTTTGACATGAAAAACACCATTTACATCTCTAAGATCGAGTCTCGAGGAATCGCATAAAATTTTATGTCATGACTTAAAATAAAACAAAATTAAAAAATTATTATATGGTTTTATATGCCATAGTAATTTTTCATTATATTGAATATAAATCTGTTTTCAGATTTAATTTGCATGGGTGTTGTGCACCATTAATTAGACTTGCATAGGTAGGTACATGAGCCTCGTTAAACCCGTTAAATCGCTGGCCTTGGGTACATAATAAATCGTCATAATAAAAATAACTCTAACCAATATCGGGACATCGAAAATATTATTCGTACTTATCAAAACATTTTCTGGCTTCTATTTATTAAAATACTGTTTCAAGAAATTTTTATCAAAATTTTTTAATAATTCCTAGTTTTTTGCACAATTTAAACTGTATCGTTTCATCTATTAATCCATAAAAAAATACTATTGAATTCATAAATTGGGAAGAAGTAAAAACTAATTGAAATAATTTTATTGTTATATTAAAATTAGTTTTGTTCTTCCGGGGCCCCTGAACGTCGGGGCCCTGGGCAGCTGCCCATAATGCCCATGGGTTAATCCGGCACTGTGTACACCCAGTATAAATATTCGAGTTTCTTTTATTTTTGTGCACTTCATCGAAATAAATAAAACTTTACATATTTACCAATGCTTAAACGGTTATTTTCAAAACTTACCTGCGCACAGCATACCTGATGTGAAGAACAGTTGTACAGAAACAGATGTTTATAGCATGTGACTTTGAGAAAGAAAAAGTTTTGTGCCAAGGCATTAGCACAAGATTTAACGAGGCACAAATGTTTTTTCTTATCGAATAATGTCCAAACTTTAATTTGGTTAAAAATTCAAGCTGTTTCTCGATAGGTACAGCAACGTGCCAAAAAAAAATTTCAAAAATATTTTGTGCCAAGCCATTAGCACAAGATTGAACGAGGCACAATTATTTTTTTTTTACTTCCTTGTACGGAGTAGAAAGGAAGTATTGTAATCGCGAAAAATTTCGGTTCTCAGATTTTGACGGAAATATCCGTTTTGACCTTTTCTGACGTCCGTCCGTACGTACGTACGTACAGACGTCACGTCGAAACTAGTCATAATGGATTCAGAAAAGGTCAAAACGGATATTTCCGTCAAAATCTGAGAACCGAAATTTTTCGCGATTACAATACTTCCTTACTTCGTACAAGGAAGTAAAAACATTGTTGTTGTCATGGTTATACATTTTAATTTTAATTGTTGCGTAATATGAGGATATGCCAGTTTGAGACTCGTAAGATCGCCGAACTCTGCTGCGTGTCGTCCAGCAAACGTCTTACTCGTCCCAAAATCATGCATTTTTACTTCCTTGTACGAAGTAAGGAAGTATTGTAATCGCGAAAAATTTCGGTTCTCAGATTTTGACGGAAATATCCGTTTTGACCTTTTCTGAATCCATTATGACTAGTTTCGACGTGACGTCTGTACGTACGTACGTACGTACGTACGTACGGACGGACGGACGTATGTGTGTCGCATAACTCAAATACGGTTAGACGTAGAAAGTTGAAATTTTGTATTTAGGACTGTTATAGCATCTAGTTGTGCACCTCCTATTTTTGATTTCAATCTACAAACCGGAAGTAGTACTTTTTTCAAATATTTCGATAAATATTTAATTTAAGACAAATTTTTTTATATTAAATGAAAGATTATGTGATTATTACCTACAAACGGTATTTTATAAATATTTTTGTATCTGGTATCATTTAAGGAGGTACATTCGAGTGGTGGGGGGTTAGTGGCATCTCCTATACCCGCAATGTATTTCATATCAGGGTTCCAACTTATAAAAAATAAAAATAATTTTTTTTATTGTATGTAAACGCAGTCTATTTGAATTTTTTCTAATAAAATGAGATTTAAATAACTTAATTCAAAATATTATTTGTTTTTGTTATGTAAACATTGATTATTTTATAAGATTTCATTCGGCTAAATACCAGTGTAAACTACGGCAACGCTGTGCTGTATCTACATGTCATTTTGCACGTTCTTATGTCAATCTGACAGATAGTAAAAATGGAAGGTGAAGAGAATTCTGCACTTGAAATTTCATTTAAATCGTTGGGTATGAATTATTTATAATTTGTGCATATTACCTTTCATTCTTGTGAAGAACTTGTGATTTTAGGTAGATAATGTTTTTTTTTTCTGGTTAAATTCAAATTTCGCGCTTTTTAACGTTGTCGCGTTTATATTATGTTCTCGCCAATATTCTCCAGTAGGCATAAACGTCAGTCTTTCGATTAAGAATTCTTGTAAATTACGTGGTAAATGATGCTTGTATTACTTTTATCCGGTCTATGAGATAATAATGTACGTTTTAAAAAAGCAATTGGAATTTTCTGTCATTTCCTTAAATGCTTTTTACGTTGATTTAAAAGTAGTCCCATAAGAGGCCATGTAAAATGTAGGTTTTTAATATTTATTTTCGGATAATCTACGTGGTGAAAAATTATGAAAAAATTCAAGTAACATTTTTACAATGTTTTGATTAATTTTGCAAAGTTTCATTAAACTCTCTCATTATTTCAAATGTCGAGTGTACCTCCTTAAGAATAATTAAAGTATATAGGCGGTTTGCACATATCGAGCATGAGCGCCTCTAGTGGGAGATTCGGCAAAAGTAATAGGTATACAACACGTTTGAATGTTTAAGGTTGCCGTCGAATACAGTCCAAACGTATTTCCATTATTGTGAAAGAATGAGTTGATCAAATCAAAAGTGGTTTTGTATATTGATTTTGAGAAATAATGATCTATGCAATAAGTATACATACGATTTTGTATCAACAGTTATAATATTGTTTACAATAATAAATCACGCAATAAACGATAAAAATGAATTCAAAGTATACTAGTTGCGTGTAGAAATATATTTGGTATTTGATTATGAAAACAGAATTTTAATACAATTAGTAATTGTTGCGAAATAATGGAAGTACAATATTTCCCTATACTGTAATGTTAATTTAGTTCAGCGTTTTACCGGAGCGAGATTCTGGTACTCTACCGTCGCTCTCGCTGCACCGCGCTCGCCACCACCTCTCTTCAGGTCATACCAACACTCTTTTTCTCTCATGTATACGCTCGATGTACGACTGTTGCATTTGATTTGCAATTTTATGCAGGGTAAATTTTATTTTAATAATGTTATTGCACTGAATACTGATATATATATATATATATATATATATATATATATATATATATATATTTGCTATATATTTGCTTATATAAAAGAGTCTACTTCTTTTATTTACCCATCTACTGACTGCATACCTGTGAAATTATTTTTGCTTCCTTAACTGATCAGTCGTGATCATTTTCCAACTCTAATTACAGAAATGGGTTTCTTCAACAACATTAAACTACAATATGGGAATTCTACCATGGTCCTTTTAAAAAAATGGACCTCACTGAACATCAAACTAGCAGCGATGAAAAACAGAAGAATATTTTTGCTCAACTGCCGCAAAGAAGGAGTAATCCCAAGACATATAGTTGATCGGACAAGAACAGCTACTAGTACAGTACAAATACAAGATGGACACATAGGACATAAGGTCAACAATCTTAATAACAGGTTAAGGAAACAATTACTTTCATTAGAAATTAAAAGCACGGTTCAACACCTTGGACGGATTTGTAGTGAGTTGGATAGTATTGAAATTAGAATTACTAATATTATTCCAAATTCAATTTTTCAAAATTTTAAACATAAACAATCAATTAAATATAACAGATAATTTTTCAAAATTAGGAATAATAATATTCGTAAACTACAAAATTTAATTAATGATAACAAACAAAGATTCAAAACTCAAACTCAACCTAATTGGATTAAGAATGTCAGCAATGTAGAAATTCCTTCTGAGATTTCTCAAATTTTAACTTTAGGGCCAAAATTTAGTATTAACCCAGCTACTCACCAAGTGTCTATACGTAAACTTTTAGCTGATTTGGAATTATTAATAGACAACCTGGAAGGTGAGGAGAAGTAAGATCTAGAATTACTAACATTATTACCAATTATCTACAATCACACCAAGTTACCAATAATAACATTAATTTGCTTTACAATAAATGCAGGAATTTCCTCAAAGAGAACAATAATTTGCTAGTTTTACGTGCTGACAAAGGTAATGTTACCGTGATTATGAATAAAGATGATTACGAATCTAAATCTTTAGACATATTAACGGACACAACCAGTTATAAACTACTGAAAAATGATCCAACTAGCACAATACAACAAAAATCTAATAAATTAGTTTCGCAATTAAAAAATCAAGGTTCTATTTCAGCTGAAAAAGCAAAAACCTTAAGGTGGTTGCAGCGATACTTTTAAATCAATTGACAGTCTTCATGAAAAATTGAAAAATGAACTTAAATACATATAATACTGCCGTAGAAAAATATTTCAAGGGTTGGAAGAATACCGTAACAGATTTTTTTCCATTTAAAAGAAATATATGTTATTAAATAAAACCTAAAACATTAAATTAAAGTCGAATAAAGTCATTCATTTGACTCCAATACCAACTTTTCGCATAAAAAATTTTATTTAGAAAATTCATTATATATTATAAAAGTAGACACAGAACTGTGTTCATATAGGTTATTTATTATAATTTTATATTTTAGAATATGATTTTTTAGAGAAATATTAATTTTATGAACGGTTTCTATCATGCGTAGTTAGATGATAATCGTGGCAACGCAGCACTGTGTTTTTCAACGTGGTACTACTGCACTACGTCAGATTTGACGTTTAGGTTAAGTTTTTTTTTGTAAGATGTCGAATATGAATGAGCGTTATTTGTACTATTTGATTATTTATCATTATTAATTAAGATTAAGTATTAAATTTAATAGTATCTACAAAATAACAGTTTGTTTAGATTATTTTGCTTCAAGTTCAAAGTATCTAAGTTAGTACAGGGAGATTTTTGCAAGTGCAACGTTGCCAAGTTTTTCGGGAAATATACAAGAACTCAAGTTTGTCGTATGTTTAATAATTTTTTACGCAATAACCATGTGGTGAAAAATTGCAATTTTTTTTATTTGATTTTTGAATAGTTTAATCTACCTTAGAAAATGTTTTTCATACAACCTACATGGAAGGAACAATATGTATTTTCAGAAATTAAGATGTTTTTGCTGGGTCAACATATCCTAGCAGTGTAAAAGTCAATAACTTTGATATCAATTATCTCGGAATATACATGGTCAATCTGCTTGAAATTTTTAAGATAAATATATTAGTACTTTGGTTATATATTCTGAAAATTTCGTTAATTTTACATGGACACGGAGGCACGCTGAAACCACCTTAACAATTTACAATGCTGTAGCTCCGCATTATTATGGCTTGCCGAAAATTCACAAGCCTGTTTTAAGTTTAAGACCGATCATTTCATCTGTTAATGCTCCAAACAGCAAACTAGCTCAGTTTGTTGCTGAAATACTTAAAAATTCATATGACTACAGTAATTCGTACTTTGTGAAGGACTCCTTTGACTTTGCTGCTGAATTTCAAAATTTTCAACTACCTGCTAATTATGTCATAATTAGCTTGGATGTTGTGTCACTATTTAGCAATATTCCAGTTGAGTTGGTGTTAGAAAGTATAAGAGAAAAATGGAATGTTATTAATGAACATTGTTCTTTAACTCTTGATAACCTATGTAATCTGATAAAATTTATTTTTGATACAAGTTTCTGTGTATACAAAGATCAATTTTACAAACAGATTTACGGCACGCCAATGGGCAGTTCCTTAAGTCCCATTTTGGCTCAATATACGATGGACCAATTAATGGACATCTGTATTCCAAAATTAAATTTCAATGTACCCTATTTAAAAAAATATGTTGATGACATCATTTGTGCAGTACCGTCTGACAGGGTTGACGAAATCGTCGAGATTTTCAACAACTACAATCCAAGAATCCAATTCACTATTGAATGTGAAACAGAACGTAGTGTTCCTTTCCTTGACACTCTGGTCATCAGAACTGATACGAATACTATCATTCTTGATTGGTACCAGAAACCTATGTCTTCTGGAAGGTATATACACTACCATTCACATCACAGCATAAAAACAAAAATCAATGGGATTTTGGGCTTAAGGAAAAGAATTGAACTTATTTCGCACCCGAGTCGTAAACTGCGCAATCTCAACAAACTTAAAGACATTTTGTTAAAAAATTCTTATCCACCACATTTCATTATGCATCTTCTGTTTAACACCAACAATACTGTTAATAGTAATGTTATTAACAACAATAACGTTGACCTTAATAACTTAGAAACTAATAGTAGTGTGATTTTTGGATCATTACCACTTATTAACAATTTAACATCTAATTTAATAAAAGTAGTCAAAAATGATAATGTCAAAATTACTACCAGGAATTCGCTTACTATCAAATCATTGTTCTCAAAAGTTAAAGATCCTGTTGTTAAAGAACAACAATCGAATATTATTTATAAAATTCCTTGCATGGATTGTGAAAAAGTTTATGTAGGGCAAACTGCTAGAACACTTAAATCACGCATAACATCTCATCGCAGTGATTGTAGATTGAAACCTAATGCGTCTGCTTTGTCACTTCATGTACATGAATGTAATCATAATATTGATTATGCCAACACTGAGATTCTTGACATCGAATCCAATTTGACAAAACGACATTTCCTAGAGATGGTACATATCAATAATGATGCCAACTCTATGAACAAAAGAACAGATGTTAGTAATCTTAGTACCATATACAGTTATATTCTTAATTTCCAAGAAAGACATAATAATAATAATAACAACATAACTGATTTATCGTAGTCCTTCGCCTCATTTCTCAGGTTAAACTTTTTTACATTAACCTATTTAATCTACATTTGTTTTGATTGGTTGTGTTTTGAAATTTTGTTTGTTCTACTTATTTTATATATTTCATACCTTTCAACTTTTTGGTTTTAATTGTTTTTATTTTTTGACAAAATTTTCATAAAAATGCTTTAGCAGGGTTTTTTCTGCTTTTTAGTAACTTGTTATTACTACCAACTGACTACAAAATTCTTTGACAGGGTCTTGGCACTTGCTCGTCCACGTGTGCGTTTGAACTGTTGAAATAACATTTTTGACCTTTTGGCTATTAAAAATTTGAACCATTGGAAAAATTATTTCTAAATTTTAAGAACTTTGTGAAAAATTTTGTACCAACATGTTTTTTGTATCGTTAAACTATTGTTTTCGATTATTATTCATCATTGCTAAGTTTCAAGTATAACCTCAACAAGTAGTAAGTTTTGAATACTTTATACTAAATTATTTTCACTTACGATACTATTCTCATATTGTAGCGTCCTGAAGAAGGAATAAATTTAATTCCGAAAGCTTGACAGTAACTTAAAAGAGTCTACTTCTTTTATTTACCCATCTACTGACTGCATACCTGTGAAATTATTTTTGCTTCCTTAACTGATCAGTCGTGATCATTTTCCAACTATATATATATATATATATATATATATATATATATATATATATATATATATATATATATATATATATATATATATATATATATATATATAAACATTAATATAAACATTAATATATATATATATATATATATATATATATATATATATATATATACAGACTGAGTCTTCGAAATGCCCGTCATCGATATCTCCCTTGTCGTTAAAAATACAGCACAAATTTATTTACAGAATTTTTCGTCTACTCAAGGAGCATAACTTAAAATTATTTTCACATATACAGGGTGTTGCATAACGACTTGGCAATAATTTTTCGTCGTTTTTTAAATGAAACACCCTATATATTTTTATATATTTTGAATTGTATTTTATTTATCTATACGAACATATAAGTTTCATTTTAGTTTTCCGCGGCGTTGCCAAGTTATTCAATTTTTTCTCTAAAAAAAGCCGAATACACGTATTGTTTTATAAAGGCGTACTGAAGTTATTTTAATAGTAAAAATTAAGAATTTTTTTTTATGTACAACTGTAACTATACTCTTTGTTTTGACATAACTTTTTTTAAATGTTATTATACAGGGTGTTCAATACAGAGAATCAAATTTACTCAATTTCAAATGGCTATAACTCGTCATTTTCAAATGGAACACCCTATATTTTATTATATTGTTGTGTGTATTTTTGCACCTTCTTATGTTATAAAAGGTGTCCTATGCCTAAAAACATTAATTTCGAAATTAATTAAATTATTATTTTATTATTATTTTAAATGAAACGCTCTAATATATTGCTGTCAAATTCGTAACCATGGATATGAAAGATCCCATGTTTCACGTTAAATAAAACTCACGGTATATATATACCGGGAGTTTTTTTTATTAGTAAACATAGGGCAGGTCATTACCATAGTTACAGTGTTACAGAATGACAGCAATGTATTGAAGCGTCTTTTTTATCAGTAAACATAGGGATAATTACATACTAAAATAACGATAAATTAAAGAAATGATAAATTATTTATTTATATTTTCTACACTTAAGAACTAGGTAGATACCTACATTAAGCTAATGAGAATTTTTTTAAACGAATTAAATGCTCAAAATTGGAACCATTATCTTCTAAACAATATCCTAAACGATTATAAAAATAATTTATAGCATTTGCTGGGGAGTAATATTTTGGAAGCAGCACTAATTCGATTTTTTAATTGTTCAACATTCATTCTGTCACCATTGTACACATTATTTTTTAAGTGTCTACCTAGTTCTTAAATTCTCATTAGTTTAATGTATCTCCCTAGTTCTTAAGTGTGGAAAACATAAATAAATTATTTATCATTTCTTTAACTTATATTTCATATTTATTTTCGTATGTTAATTATTATCCCTATGTTTAATGATAAAAAAACGCTCTAATGCATTGCTGTCATTCTGTAACACTGTAACTATGGTAATGACATGCCCTATGTTTACTTATAAAAAAAACTCTCTGTATATATACAGGTTGGTGGAGGTGAAATGCGAACATAGGGTACATACATGACAATCGAACTTTCATGCCAGGTATCTTGATATTTAGTAATAGTGTCACAAAAAGAAGTAATATTAATTTGTGTGGCAAAAAAGTAATCAATAACAGAAATAATAATAAAATCTAAAAGTGCATGTAAACTTTCTTGTTCTGCTCGTACACATACATTATTATGCAAAGAAAATATTTTAAAGCAAATAAAAATTTCAATAATATGACAGCTACTTTGACATTGACAGTACTTATTCCACGTATATCAAGATGCCTAACATGATAACTCCATTGTCATATATTTCCCTATGTTCGCATTTCACATCCACCAACCTGTATATATATACCGGGAGTTTTTTTTATTAGTAAACATAGGGCATGTCATTACCATAGTTACAGTGTTACAGAATGACAGCAATGTATTGGAGCGTCTTTTTTATCAGTAAACATAGGGATAATTACATACTAAAATAAATATGAAATATAAATTAAAGAAATGATAAATTATTTATTTATATGTTCTACCCTTAAAAACTAGGTAGATACCTACATTAAACTATAATATATATAATGAGAATTTTTTTAATCGAATTAAATGCTCAAAATTGGAACCATGAACTTCTAAACAATATCCTAAACGATTATAAAAATAATTTATAGCATTTTCTGGGGAGTAATATTTTGGGAAGCAGCACTAATTCAATTTTTTAAATGTTCAACATTCATTCTGTCACCATTGTACACATTATTTTTTAAGTGTCTACCTAGTTCTTAAATTCTCATTAGTTTAATGTATATACCTAGTTCTTAAGTGTAGAAAACATAAATAAATAATTTATCATTTCTTTAATTTATATTTCATATTTATTTTCGTATGTTAATTATCCCTATTAGTCTAGTCAACGAAGATCTTTCGAAAAACATTAAATCCAAAAGTTTTTATCTTTGATCCAAAATGTCTATTAGACCTTCCTGTTAAACATACTAAAAGTCCCCTAGGGTGGGGGTCCGGGAACCCGCCGCCATCTTGGATTTTAGGTCACATTTTTCGGTTTTTTTCGAAATAACTCGAAAACTATCAACTTTTTTGAAACATATTAAATTAGAAAAATGAAGCTAGTTAAATTCTCTACAAAATGGTTATATTCACTTTTTTTCTATCTCTTACCGTTTTCGAGAAAATGACATCCGAAGCAGGTGGTTTCCGTAAGTTATGAAACTTAGGCAAACCACTCATCACTAAAAACAGTTTCTATGCAGAATTAATTATTATTTATTTATTATAATATCATTAAGTAATTATTCTATTTATGAGCAGTTAGTCTAGTCAAAGAACGATTTGTAGACAAACTTTTTGATCCTAAAGATTTTATTTTTGAGATGTGTTTGGAGGTCTTTGGTGATGATTATACCAAAAATCCCCGGCCCTACGGTGTGTGCTAAGTCCGTAGCGTGGCAAAATGTGTCACTGTTTTTAGTTTTTCGCTTATATCTCTTGAACAGTTAGTTAATGAAAAAATTAAAGCTGATAAAATTTTCTACAAATTTGTTCCTAACCGTTTAAGAGATTCGCTGTCAAAAATCGACATTTTCTGAAAAAATGTTTTTACACCACGTTATTCGGCGAACTTCCAGAGCCACTCTCAGGCCCATCAAGACCAAAAAGAACCAAAACTGTTTAGGATAAAATTTCTTTTATATTAAAATTCAAGAAAAAACCTATTTTGTAAGTTGTATGGATTGAAAAAAAAATTTATCCCTATCCTCAAAGTGTGTACTAAGTCCGTAGTGTAGCAAAATGTGTCATTGTTTTTAGTTTTTGGCTTATATTTCTGGAACATTATATTAAATAAACTTGACATAGACATACGCAGTACAGGTCGCGAAATAAAACATTCTTGTATAACAGATATCGCAACCATTGCTATTAGTTACGGGGAAAATCTTGAATTTTAGCTTAACTAAGGCCCTCGTAAAGTTTCAATATAATGTATCTTGTAGAGAATTGTACGTAGAATTTAATGCAAGAAACCGGAAGTCGATATTTGTACCCGTTAAGATGTTACAGTTCATTAAAAACAATGTATATGAAAATTTTAAAATTTCCAAATTTTCCCTCGGAGAAAATCTTAATATTTTAGCTTAACTAAAGCCCTCGTAAAGTTTCAATATAATGTATATTGTAGAGAATTGTACGTAGAATTTAATGCGTAAAACCGGAAGTCGTTATTTTTATCCGTTCAGAAGTTACAGTTCATGAAACACAATAAATACGAAAAAACGCTAGAATTTCTCAACTTTTTCTTGGAGAAAATCTTCAAATTTTAGCTTAAGTAATGCCCTCATAAGTTTTTATAATAATGTACCTCATAGAAAAATATTCGGAGAATTCAGTGCAAAAAAGCAGGGGTCGTTATAAATAACATTAATTTTTGTGTAAGGAGACGAATTTTCGACTTTTTAAAAATGATTTAAATATTCGAAATAAATTTTAGCGTTTTTCTTGAAAACTGTGCCATTTACAAGAAAATGTAAAAAACTAAAAACAGTGACACATTTTACTACCACGCTACGGACTTAGCACACACCGTAGGGCCGGGGACTTTTGGTATAATCATCACCAAAGACCTCCAAACACATCTCAAAAATAAAATCTTTAGGATCAAAAAGTTTGTCTACAAACCGTTCTTTGACTAGACTAACTGCTCATAAATAGAATAATTAATTAATGATATTATAATAAATAAATAATAATTAATTCTGCATAGAAACAGTTTGGAGTGATGAGTGGTTTGCCTAAGTTTCATAACTTACGGAAACCACCTGCTTCGGATGCCATTTTCTCGAAAACGGTAAGAGATAGAAAAAAAGTGAATACAACCATTTTGTAGAGAATTTAACTAGCTTCATTTTTCTAATTTAATATGTTTCAAAAAAGTTGATAGTTTTCGAGTTATTTCGAAAAAAATCTGCTGTGGCCAGTACACGACCTCTCGCCTAATTCTGCTTATTCTACTAATCTAATAAATAGTTTTACTTACATTTTAATAGTTTCATGTTCATATGTAAACCAAGATGCAAGCAAAAGATGTCAACTGTACTGTCACTGTCATTATAATTCAAATTTTGAGTAAAAACAAATTTCATATCATGGACAACAAGATATTGGTACTTAGTTGCACTTTATTTTATTGCTAATTACTACCAGATTCAGCAAATTGTATTTAAAATTAACTGTACCCATAGATAATTATATTATCTTTTATTTTTAATTGCAAAAATTGTCATAAATAAATAATGTACCAATTTATTTAAGAAAAACTATATCAAGTTCCAAAAAGTACTACTTCCGGTTTGCGGATTTCTACCAAAATCTTATCCGGTGTTAAGATCCTTATTAAAACCTTAAATATGAAAATTGGTTATTAAAGGTTTGATACATTTTAAGTTATCGTGGACGAAAAATCGTCACATACGTCCATACATACATACGCACACACACACACACACAGACATCATCGTGAAAATATTAAATTCGTATTCTAGAGACCCTGAAACGTGCTTATCCACCAAAAACTCATACTCGAAAATTTTGACCCATTACAATACCTCTCTTATAGAATATGAAGCGAGAGGTAAAAACTAAAAATGTTACCTAAAATCCAAGATGGCGGCGGGTTCCCGGACCCCCACCATAGGGGACTTTTAGTATGTTTAACAGGAAGGTCTAATAGACATTTTGACTCAAAGAAAAAAACTTTTGGATTTAATGTTTTTCTTCACCCCGATTTTGAGCTTCGTTGACTAGACTATATGTTTACTGATAAAAAAAATCTGCTGTGGCCACCACACGACCTCTCGCCTAATTCTGCTTATTCTACTAATCTAATAAATAGTTTTACTTACATTTTAATAGTTTCATGTTCATGTAATATGTAAACGATAATGTAAACCAATATGCAAGCAAAAGATGTCAACTGTACTGTCACTGTCATAATAATTCAAATTTTATGTAGAAACAAATTTCATATCATGGACAACAAGATACTTACTGGAATTTCAAAAAAATAGAATATTAATTGTACTTTATTTTATTGTTAAATACTTCCAGATTCAGCAATTTGTATTTATAATTAACTGTACACATATAGATAATCACAATATCTTTTATTTTTAATTCAAAATTGTCATAAATAAATAATGTACCAATATATTTAAGGAAAACGTTTCCAAACTTCTAAAAATACTACTTCCGGTTTGCGGATTTCTACCAAAATCTTATCCGGTGTTAAGATACTTATTAAAACCTTAAATATGAAATTTGGTTATAAACGGTTCGATACTTTTTAAGTTATCGTGGACGAAAAATCGTCGGTTCATACAAACGCACACACACGCACACACACACACACACAGACATCATCGTGAAAATAGTAAATTCGTATTCTAGAGACCCTGAAACGTGCTTATCCACCAAAAACTCATACTCGAAAATTTTGACCCATTACAATACCTCTCTTATAGAATATGAGGCGAGAGGTAAAAACGCTCTAATGCATTGCTGTCATCCTGTAACACTGTAACTATGGTAATGACATGCCCTATGTTTACTTATAAAAAAAACTCTCTGTATATATATATATATATATATATATATATATATATATATATATATATATATATATATATATATATATATATATACCGTGTGTCCCAGCGAAAGTGTGGCATAGGCGTTTAACATGTGAAAACAGTTTTTTGTAAATAAAAACTGTTCCGCTAAAAACTATGATACCATATTGCACAGGACAATACTACATCCATTTCTACTAGACCGAGAGCTGGCTGCAAAAAAGCTGGCCGATCGAGAAACAGAATAAAATGATCTTAAAAAGTTAGTACTTATAGAGACCATCCATAAAATCTTTTGGTGCCTGGGCGGAACTTCTGCAGAAATTTACAATGTCCTCTTACTTGAACATTTTTTTAGATAGTAACAGTACCCATAGAGAAATAGCTTCAAACTACTTTTAAAATGTAGCTTTTACAAAGTTAAAAAATCTGACGTGGACACCACATGACTTCCTTGTACGCCTATAAAACTGTTCATACTTTTCTTAATAACTAAAATGTAGAATTATATTATATATTATATTATACAAATATATTAATAGGTATATAAGTACTACTACTACTGCTACTATACTCACAAATATATTTTAGTCATTTTATTTAAACTGTAGAAGAAGATATAAACGATATTTTACTATTGCCACTGTCACTGTCATGTCATAATCATTTAAATTTTACGTAGTAACAAATGTTAATCGATCATGGACTACAAGATATAAATACTAAATTATAATTATAGGCGGTTTGCACAAGAGTAGTCAGCGCCGCCCTGGGCCCTGGCGGGAAAAAATGCATTAATATTAGGGTAAACCCTTTGACAGTTCGACAGTAGTTGTAGGTACTGTTTCAATTCAACCAGTTCTGTTCTAAGTTCTAAGGTTCTATAATAAGATGGTATGAGGACGAGAGATGTAAAATTTGGATTCACAGAGTAAAACGAATTTCGTAAGTAGATACCTACATAACTGTAAATATATTTTATCACGTTTTATAATCTATTTATTAATTGTATTTTGAGAATTGACGAAAAGCGCTGGGAACCAGTGCTCATTTTATTTAATTAAGGTCCGCGTCGATTTGGGCTAGACAAACTATTCCGCTGCGTAGCGCTACAATCGCAAGGAGAAAGGAGAGCTCGAGGAGAGCCGCCAAACTCTCCGAGAGTAAAATTTGAAAATGCGTGATCAAGGTTACAGCACGGCGAGAACAAAAATAGTGTTCATGCCGCGATTAAAGGCTGGTTTGTGTTAGCGGGATGGTTTGAGATTAGCCGGAAAATATGTCTAGATACCTACTCTTTACTGCATTATTTTTATTCTTTTGAACTTCAAGAAGTATTTTGAAATGTTGTTTTTTCAAGTTAAAATCTGACTTATCCAATATCTTGTCTAAATAAAGTCATTAGTATTTTAATGATTTAAAAGAAAAATATCTGAAAAAATAAGTAGGTAGTATGGAATATAAATAAAATTTAGAATAAATTATGTTTTTGATAAATTTTGATTCATCTTGGGTAACATTGCAATACTCGAAAATACTAACGCTGCTTTATTTATGCATTGCTTCATGCATACGTTGCTTTCTCCAATCACTGCTTTGTTCATACACAGCCTCATTCATACACCGATTTCTTCTAACACCGCTTTATTCATCATCCTAATGTAGCACAGAAACAGACCTAAAATAGATGTCGCAGTAATTTATTGGAAATATTGGAAATTACCTTAACAAATGGCATGAATTTTAAATTATAAATTATTTTTAATAATATTTCCTATTCAGAATTATGTTTTTAGATTTGTTTCTGAGCTACATTAGGACGATGAATAAAGCGGTGTTAGAAGAAATCGGTGTATATGAATGAGTGCTGCATGCGTTCCCTTCATCTTGATCTAGTAAAAATATATAAAGTAGGCGCTCGGTTATGTGCACTAATAAAAACCAGGGCAATTCATCGAATTGTTCATTTAATCGAAAATATATTTTACTTTACTTTAACTCAGCTAAATCGCAGTGAAAAGTACAACTTTAGCTCCGTCAGCTATTGTTTTTGCAACCCGTGATCACATTTTGCTTAAATGTTACAAATTTAAAATTATTTTGCTATTTAATATAAAATATAATATATATCTCGGCTGTAAAGATATTTTTTATTACTCACGTGGTTATTTTTCTCGTCTAGCGACTCGAGCTGCCTTATAAAAGCACTTTATTTGAACTATTGTGTTCAATAAGACCTATGATTATAAGATTTTATAAGCTTGTATGGCCAATTGCCGTTCTTTCTTTCCTGCATTTTTCATTGCTTCCCATCCTAACTATTCCAAACCTAATACAATATCACAATGTCATGTATGTGAATTTTTTTAATGTTAATGAAATAACACCGATTATTATTGGAGAAGTGAATGAAACGAATAATTTTTCTATAATTAATAAAATCATTGCTTCCAGTATCAACGTTTAGCAGAAATGTTATAAAATTATGTGTTTTATACGATATGTTTTATTACTTTTAGCACGTAAATATTAATAATTATAATATTCATATACCTTTTCAAGATCACGTTCAATTTTATAAAATGTATCCTTATTCATTGGTATTATGTTCATAGTAGAAAGTATGCGAATATGTACTACCAGTCGCTACAGTCCCCATACACAACCAATATTTATACCGGATTTGTAGATTATTTAAGATCTTCAGTGTATTTTGAAATTTCGATTTCACACATAGTACATTTAAAGTGTATTTCGCTAACATGGCCCAATCCTCTGAATGTTTCTTTGAACGGATATAAGCGTCCCATAATGCACATTTTCGAATGATCCGTTTGTAATTTCATGACCCATTGCAGAACATACCCTAATTGTACAATACGGTTACCAGTTATGGTTTTCTCAAAATTAAATTCACTTGAGGGGTTAAAATCACGCTCAATGCATAATTTATGTTTATTTATACTGAAAAGAAATAGGTAGGTACTTATTAAATCTATATTACGAGTACGTATACCTACTTTTTGTTAATTTTGAATGTTAATATTTAATATTTTTTGTTCATAAATATAACAATACCGGCAATATTCATATTATTTCATGATAAGTATACATTTGACTTGGTAATATATTTCTGTTAATGTTAACCACATAATTTTTATTTATATGAATATTGACAAAAATATTGTACTACCCTTTAATGTTGTTTTTTTACACCAGATATGTTCTAAATTAATTAATTCTTCCGTATTGTCTAAATTAATATTAGAATTTTTTGACATTTGTTTAGAAGTCTCACAAAAATCTAACAAATTTCTTCTTGTTGGATTCTCAGCAGCATTTTTATTATTTGCTTCTGGTTATTGGTATTTTTTAAGCAAAGAAGTTTTATTTCTTTCATAGGCTTTCTTGGTACCTACGTTTTTTTGTTTTATGCCAATTGTTTCTTGAATTCTTACCCATTTATATATATATATATATATATATATATATATATATATATATATAAGCAAAAATCCAATTCACTATTGAATGTGAAACAGAACGTAGTGTTCCTTTCCTTGACACTCTGGTCATCAGAACTGATACGAATACTATCATTCTTGATTGGTACCAGAAACCTATGTCTTCTGGAAGGTATATACCCTACCATTCACATCACAGCATAAAAACAAAAATCAATGGGATTTTGGGCTTAAGGAAAAGAATTGAACTTATTTCGCACCCGAGTCGTAAACTGCGCAATCTCAACAAACTTAAAGACATTTTGTTAAAAAATTCTTATCCACCACATTTCATTATGCATCTTCTGTTTAACACCAACAATACTGTTAATAGTAATGTTATTAACAACAATAATGTTGACCTTAATAACTTAGAAACTAATAGTAGTGTGATTTTTGGATCATTACCACTTATTAACAATTTAACATCTAATTTAATAAAAGTAGTCAAAAATGATAATGTCAAAATTACTACCAGGAATTCGCTTACTATCAAATCATTGTTCTCAAAAGTTAAAGATCCTGTTGTCAAAGAACAACAATCGAATATTATTTATAAAATTCCTTGCATGGATTGTGAAAAAGTTTATGTAGGGCAAACTGCTAGAACACTTAAATCACGCATAACATCTCATCGCAGTGATTGTAGATTGAAACCTAATGCGTCTGCTTTGTCACTTCATGTACATGAATGTAATCATAATATTGATTATGCCAACACTGAGATTCTTGACATCGAATCCAATTTGACAAAACGACATTTCCTAGAGATGGTACATATCAATAATGATGCCAACTCTATGAACAAAAGAACAGATGTTAGTAATCTTAGTACCATATACAGTTATATTCTTAATTTCCAAGAAAGACATAATAATAATAATAACAACATAACTGATTTATCGTAGTCCTTCGCCTCATTTCTCAGGTTAAACTTTTTTACATTAACCTATTTAATCTACATTTGTTTTGATTGGTTGTGTTTTGAAATTTTGTTTGTTCTACTTATTTTATATATTTCATACCTTTCAACTTTTTGGTTTTAATTGTTTTTATTTTTTGACAAAATTTTCATAAAAATGCTTTAGCAGGGTTTTTTCTGCTTTTTAGTAACTTGTTATTACTACCAACTGACTACAAAATTCTTTGACAGGGTCTTGGCACTTGCTCGTCCACGTGTGCGTTTGAACTGTTGAAATAACATTTTTGACCTTTTGGCTATTAAAAATTTGAACCATTGGAAAAATTATTTCTAAATTTTAAGAACTTTGTGAAAAATTTTGTACCAACATGTTTTTTGTATTGTTTTCGATTTTTATTCATCATTGCTAAGTTTCAAGTATAACCTCAACAAGTAGTAAGTTTTGAATACTTTATACTAAATTATTTTCACTTACGATACTATTCTCATATTGTAGCGTCCTGAAGAAGGAATAAATTTAATTCCGAAAGCTTGACAGTAACTTAAAAGAGTCTACTTCTTTTATTTACCCATCTACTGACTGCATACCTGTGAAATTATTTTTGCTATATATATATATATATATATATATATATATATATATATATATATATATATATATATACAGGGTGTAACACGAAATGCGGGCCATAGGCGTTTAACATGGTAAATAAGTTTTCCTGGTCGCATTGCTTCCCTAATTATTTTAGACAAAAATGTTTCAAATAAATGTTGTTGAGCATAAAATTCTACATCCGGAGCAGTATACAAAATTTATTTGGTTGCTTTATAACTGCAGAAATCAAATTTGAAAATACACGGAATAACGAATTAATAGAAACAGCAATGGAATTAAAAACAGGAGATGAACAAATGCGTAACGCTTTAAACTTTCCGGGCGCAATGCCAACGCGTAGGCGGATACCTACCCTGAGGTCGTTGCGTTCTGACACCAGAAACTGAGCTGAGTCACACTGACGAGACCTAATTGGTCGAAACAGCTGTCTGTGACAGTGCTCTGTCTGGTGGGTTCTGAGATGTACTGTGAAATTCGTTACCTTTTATTATTTTTTATTAATTGGTAGTGATACTACGGTGGGGTTGCCCTCGTGTCGTCACAGCTATTCTCAGTTGCGCGACATTTGTGATGTACCGCTGAGATGTTGCTGTATTTAGACACAGAAACGTTTTCTCTCATTTTGTAGCTGCTTGTCTTTAAAGCGAATAATTTTACGAGTCTCACAGTTCATCTCAGTCTCCACAGATGGCACTAGTAGTTTCTTGGTGTCTCTCCGGGCGCAATGCCAACGCGTAGGCGGATACCTACCCTGAGGTCGTTGCGTTAGAAGAATCTATCTAACCCGAACTCATACAGGCCCATATCGCTATTGAACACGCTGGGGAAATTGCTGGACCGAGCCATCCACGATCGTCTGTGGGAATTCGTAAATATTAACAATACAATCCCCCCACACAACATGGGTTCAGGAAAGGTACCTCAACGCAGCACTGCATGCTCAAGCTGGGCACAAATATCACCCGAGCATTTAACAATGGCCGTTGCATGCTCACCCTATTTCTAGATATTGACAGGGCATTTGATAGAGTTTGGAACGAGGTGCTCATTTATAAACTAAAATGCATAGGGCTACCAAAATCCCTAGTTAGAATTATCAGAAGCTTCCTCAGCGATCGGCAGAGCTTCGTACGAGTCTGTAACGCGCATTCGCCATTATTCACACCTCTAGCAGGAACACCACAAGGCTCGGTTCTTTCTCCTCTCCTTTACATTCTCTACTGCTACGACATTCCCCAACCTCTATCCACGGACATGACTTTACTACAATACGCAGATGATACTGCCTACGCCGCAACAGGGAAAAGCAGTAGAGATGTGAAGGAGAAACTGCAAAGACAACTGGATGCTCTCGAGGAATGGATGCGCAGATGGCGCTTAAGGGCTAACCCGACCAAGTCACAGCTGATACTATTCCGTCACCTCAGACACAATCAACACCATGACAACGCAGTCACAGTGAGACTATGAAACACAGCAATCACACCTTTACGCTCAGCTGTGTACTTGGGGGTCCTCTTCACCTATACTTTCAACCTTAGGCCAATTATTATTCAATGTCAAAACGCACTCCGCTCCCGAGTAAGACTGGTGAGCGCAATAAAAGGAAGAATCAGAGCCAGTGAGGATGTTCTTAGACACACCTATCAAGTCTTCGTACGGCCCGCAGTAGAGTACTTCTCAATTGCACTAGCAACTGCACGAACAACACTCTTGACAACGTTAGAGGCTACTGAAAGGAGAGTGCTGAGAGGAATTTTCAGACAGCCGCCCTGGTTCCCGTCTGACAGCATCCACCAGCTCGCGAAAGTAGTTCCAATTAGGCAGAGAATACAACTTTTACACCAAAGATTTGCTCTGGCGAGCCTCCTACCATCCAGCACTATACGAGACACAATGCTACAGCCAGTGGGTTTCCTAAAAAGAAGACCTAAATCTAAGTACGTCCACCCACCAGCCGCTATCCTACAATCTCTGGAGGGCATGACAGAAGAGGTCGAAACATATATAGAAAATGTCCCACTTGCACTGCGTGCTCAAAAGTAAATTAATAGTATGAATCTAAACCTAAACCAAAACTAAAACTTAAACCAACTACAACTTCAAATAAAAATATAAAATTAAGAACAATAATAATAATAACATTAACAGAATTATTATAATAATAATAATACAAAAATCGCGCCAAAATAAAATAAAATAATAATAATATAAGACTGTTACAGGTTACTTTTATATTTATCCGGGGTTTGTAAAGAAAAATAGTTTAATTTATTTAAAGAACAACAAATAGAAATTATATTATTTATCAAAAGATGAATATGTAATATTATTATACAACTTTGATGACACAAAATACAAATATTTATTATGAATCAGAATTTTCACACACACGTTTTAGTCAAATCTTCTTCCAACTAACTATTTCACTTCCACTTCCTGTCGCTTCAGCTTCATCGTCGATAAGTGCTGCGCTCTAGCAGTGGGATTAAATATCTAAACGCGGTAAATTGAAATGTAGCGTTACAGTCTCCCCCTTGAAATTATTTAGCCGTCTCGGGAATAATTTCAGATTGTTTGTTTGGGCGGCCTCGACGTCGTGGAGTCGTGGGAACCGGAACTGTTTTCCTGGGTCGTCCACGTCGTCTGATGCTTCTAACTGGTGTAGCTTCTTCATCTTCGCCCTTTTCATGCCAGAGAAATAATACTTGTTAGCTATACGTTTATAAGTCTTGTCAATACCATAGTGGCCTGCTGTTGGAACATCATGGTAATTCTGGAGTATGATGACACGCTCATGTCAGCCACGACATTGTTCTTGCCTGGAGTATACTCAATCTTTATGTTGTAGGCTTGCAGACATAACGTCCACCGTGCTAGGCGTCCCGTTGGTGTTTTAATGGACAACAACCAACGTAAGGGTTGATGGTCTGTACATATGCGAATTTCATTACCTTCTATGTAATCCCGGAACTTTTTAACAGCAAAAACTACAGCAAGAGCTTCACGTTCCGTAGCAGTATAATTTTTCTCAGCAGAGGTTAAAAGTCGGCTTCTGTATTCGATCGGATGCTCATCTTGGCCCTCCCCCTGAAGTAAGGCTGCTCCAAGCGCATAGTCGCTCGCATCAGTACGTAGTATATATGGAAGTTTTGGATCGGCTTGTCGTAGAATTGGCGCGGAAGTTAACAATTCTTTTAGCTGCTTGAAGGCGGTTTCTTGTTCGTCGTTCCACTTCCAAGTTACATTTTTACGCGTAAGTTTAGTCAAAGGTTCTGCAATCCTCGAGAAATTTGGTACAAACTTTCTGTACCAACTGCACGTTTGTAAAAATGTTCGTAAATGTTTTAGATTAAGCGGTCGCGGCATATCACGAATCGCGCTCACTTTTTCCGGATTCACTTTAATACCTTCTTTAGTGATCAGATGTCCGAGGAATTTTAGCTCTTCCCTCACAAACACGCACTTATCGCGTCTTGCTTTTAGTTTAAATTTATGTAACTGTTCAAACACGCGTTTTAAGTCTTCAATATGTTCTGTAAAGGTGTCCGAAACAATCAGAATGTCATCTAAATACGTAAACACACTTACATCACTTAAACCGACGCGAAATTTGTCTATAAGTCTTTGAAATGTAGCAGGTGCGTTCTTAAGTCCCATTGCCATACGTTTAAACCTGTACGTTCCAAAACATGTTACGAAACAAGTCTTATCTCGGTCACTTTCACGAATGTTCACTTGCCAGTATCCGGACTGGAGATCTATTGTTGTCATAAAGTTCGTTTTCTTTGAAGTCTGGAGTAAATCTTCTATGTTCGGCATCGGATAGGTGTCTCCTTCGGTCACAGCATTTAACCGGCGGTAGTCCACACATAAGCGAAAATCTCCTTTCGGTTTGGGAACCAAAACTATTGGAGCACTCCATGGTGATTCGCATTCTTCAATGACGTCACTCTCTAGAAGTCGGTCCAGTTCTTTCTTCAAAATTTCTTTCTTCACAGGTGCTATTTTGTACGGGGGTAGCGATATGGGTGAATGGTCGCCTGTATTTATGTAATGCTCCGCGTACGGAGTAGCATCTTCCATCGGGTCGAAAATCTCTTTGTGGTCTTGCAGGAGCTGTTGTAGCACCTCACGTTCTTCTGCTTCAGCGTTCAGATCT
Organism: Agonum fuliginosum; assembly: GCA_947534325.1. Taxonomy (NCBI): domain Eukaryota; kingdom Metazoa; phylum Arthropoda; class Insecta; order Coleoptera; family Carabidae; genus Agonum; species Agonum fuliginosum. Next base: position 19,030,047 of record OX384031.1, on the reverse strand, counting down.
TCTTCATATTCGTATTGAGTAGACGGATCTTCAACAAAGTACCAAGTTCTCTGGGGTAGACAAATGGTAATTCCGGCTTTCTCCAGAAAATCCACTCCTAGCAAAGTTGTGTTCTCGCAATTTTCCGGCAAAACGAGAAACGTGGTTAAGATTTCTTTCTTCTTGATTTTTACTAAAACTGTTGTTTTTAAAACAACTTTATGCTGTGGTATAGAATCTGCATACGCAATGGTGATTTCTTCTTTAACAAATTCTTGGCCTGTTTGTACCAATACCTTGTACAATGAATTACTAGCTACGTTTGCTTGGGCTCCAGAATCAGCTAAAGCCGTGCCATACATTCCGTTTATTGTAATTGGTAAAATAGGTCTGTTTGTATTTTTATCAGCAATGCTGGTAGTACAAAATGCTACTTTCACTTGTTTTGAATCAACTTTTGGTGGATTACATTTACTACATTTTGATCTTATTACACCAATCGTTCCACATCCATAACATGCAAGAGGATTAGTTTTATCTGTTACCTCGGTTTTCTTTGGAGTTTCATTCACTTCGGCCAATTTCTTCCGGCAATCTTCTTCGACATGTCCGAATCGGTGACAAAATTTACATTTCGGTCTACTTTTATTGACTTCAAGGTTGTTCTTGCTCTTGACTGGTTCTTTGGGCTTCTTGCTTCGATCAGCTTCAAACATTGTTTGTTCAACAACTCTGGCTTGGGTAATCAACTCATGGAAAGTTGATACATCTTCTCGTGGAAGTCGCTTTCTTATTTTTCGATGTAACAAGCCATACACCATATCTATTTGAATAGGTTCGGACGGAATTTCTGTCAACTTTGAGATAAGAGCTCTAGCCTTACTTACGAAAAATTCAGTAATGGTACTATCGTCTTGTTCCTTCTCGAAAAGTTCTCTATAAATCAGATAATTCGGTTTCCGCGGTCCATATGCATTCTTGATTAATTTTATGGCTTCGTTCCAGTCTTTTACATCACTTTTTATACCTTGCCACCATGTTGCTGCATGACTTATGAAAAGCATGGTTAAACCTCGCAGTGCATTTTCATCTGATATTCCCACACAATCTTTATATGTAACAATTGAATCGACAAATGCGTCAACATCTTCATCTTGTCCTCCAAAACGCGCAGTGCACTTCGCAAAACTACCTTTATTTGAATGATTCCCATCACTTACGGTTGATAAAGGGGTTGTGGCACGCTGTTCACGTTGAAGATTCAGCATTTGATTCTGGATTCCACTTAAGAGTTGTGTTATTTGTTCATTTGACATTATCACTAACGGTTGTAGTTGTTCTGTTTCACTTTGTTCATCTCGTTGTTCTGTTTCACTTTGTTCATCTCGTTCGTCTTCTGACGGCATTTTCACTTGTTTTCTTTTCTATTTTCTTAAACAAACGATACCGGTCCACGTTGTTGCGCCACTGTTACAGGTTACTTTTATATTTATCCGGGGTTTGTAAAGAAAAATAGTTTAATTTATTTAAAGAACAACAAATAGAAATTATATTTATCAAAAGATGAATATGTAATATTATTATACAACTTTGATGACACAAAATACAAATATTTATTATGAATCAGAATTTTCACACACACGTTTTAGTCAAATCTTCTTCCAACTAACTATTTCACTTCCACTTCCTGTCGCTTCAGCTTCATCGTCGATAAGTGCTGCGCTCTAGCAGTGGGATTAAATATCTAAACGCGGTAAATTTAAATGTAGCGTTACAAAACTAAATTAAAAGTTCAACACACAAATAAATAATAACCTAAATAAAAACTGGTAACTGTAACGTAACGCACAATAACACAAAAGGAAACAACAACAACAACAACAAGAAACTAAGAAATTCAAGGCACTGAAGAGAGCGGTGAGCTCTACAGCGGTGCGGGTACAGAAAGTACCCAAATTACGTTTGATTTGATTTGCGTTCTGACACCAGAAACTGAGCTGAGTCACACTGACGAGACCTAATTGGTCGAAACAGCTGTCTGTGACAGTGCTCTGTCTGGTGGTTTCTGATATGTACTGTGAAATTCGTTACCTTTTATTATTTTTTATTAATTGGTAGTGATACTACGGTGGGGTTGCCCTCGTGTCGTCACAGCTATTCTCAGTTGCGCGACATTTGTGATGTACCGCTGAGATGTTGCTGTATTTAGACACAGAAACGTTTTCTCTCATTTTGTAGCTGCTTGTCTTTAAAGCGAATAATTTTACGAGTCTCACAGTTCATCTCAGTCTCCACAGATGGCACTAGTAGTTTCTTGGTGTCTCTCCGGGCGCAATGCCAACGCGTAGGCGGATACCTACCCTGAGGTCGTTGCGTTCTGACACTTCTGACACCAGAAACTGAGCTGAGTCACACTGACGAGACCTAATTGGTCGAAACAACTTGTCTGTGACAGTGGTGGGTTCTGAGATGAACTGTGAAATTCGTTACCTTTTATTATTTTTTATTAATTGGTAGTGATACTACGGTGGGGTTGCCCTCGTGTCGTCACAGCTATTCTCAGTTGCGCGACATTTGTGATGTACCGCTGAGATGTTGCTGTATTTAGACACAGAAACGTTTTCTCTCATTTTGTAGCTGCTTGTCTTTAAGGACACGTTTCAAAAGTAGAGACAATTGCTACATCGGTCATACTTATGAACTACGTTGCTATATTTAAAATATTCTCAATAGAGGGCTATACAATCGTGTTCTAAGGGTTGTGTCTGTTTACTATGACGAATATTCTCCCTAATTCTTGATGAACACATCGGTGACGGGACGCAGGAGAAAAACAAGATCCTCGATAAATTTAAGCTTTCCTTCATTTAATATTGATTAGTCATTTTTATATCTTAATCTGGTTTTCATAGTACAGATAAAACAAAATAAAATTAGCATTTTTATTATTATTTAATTAATTTTTTTTTGTTTTTTAAATAAATTTTTTATAATTTTTTTTCTGTAGTTCTGTATATTTAACAAATGTTAAGTATACCCATAAACAATTATTTCGTAACAATTGAAAACGTTCAAAAATTTCTCTCATCGTTACATTTTTATGTACCTACTTAAACCTATGTGTATTTGTAAAAAACAGAAATGATACAAGTATTCGTTTGGACTGGAGAACTAAATAAGTTATATACAAATTTAACATTGAGGCATAAATTACCAAATTTCTTAGAATTTTTTTTATTGTCGAGAATATTTTCCTGGAATCAATTTTGCTGGAGATTAGACAAATTTTCCTGAAACATTGTTGTGTGGCGATCAATTGTTAAAAATATTTTCAATAGGAATTATTTTTGTTAGAGTTGATTGTAATATCAGATGTTTCTAAATAATTCTAAGAAATTTCAAAATCAAAATTGAAATTGAATTATCATTAGCAGATGTAAGAAAAATGAAAAATTTTGGTCCGTCCTTCGTTTTAGTTATAGAGGAGTTATTGTTAATTTAGGGTAAAACTACCGTCAGAACCCGCTACGCGGGTCTATCACTACTATCGGAGTAATAAGTATAGTCACTCGGATGTAAAGTTGAATAACTTGTTTAAAAATAATCCAAATAATTTAAATAAAACTTCATACTAAAGTATGCACATTTCTACGTTATTGTATAGAATTTCAAATTTTTAAATGTATATGTGTAGAAACAACAAAAATTTATAGCAAAAATGAGCTATGATTTTGACACATTTTTAGAAACTGTTAACTTTAATGACGTCTACGTCTACTGTCAATATACATCATGCAAAAAAATTAAAATTTTGGTATAGTATAGTTATAAGCTTAGTTAAGTTATTTGCAACTGTAAATTTTTTTAAATATTTATATTTTGTTTATAATAATAAAATAAGTGAACATGTAATATCTTTGTTACTGGTAATCTTTTAAGTTTCAAATTCAGGTTAGCGATGCCTTATATAATTATGAAAAAGGTTTGTTTATAATTTTTATTTAAAAATTATTACTTGAATTTTAATAATTTTTTTCTGAAATTTATGGATCCTGAGGTATCACTTTTTCAGAAAACAATTATTATAATTCATATAATAAGTTTAAAATAAAAATGATTAACAATTCTTTTTTAATTATATAAGGCATCTGTAACCTGAATTTGAATCTTACCAGTAACCAAGATCTTACATGTTCAGTTATTGCATTATTATAAACAAAATATAAACTTTTTAAAAAAATTACGTGAACAAATTACTTAACAAAGCTTATAATTACTCTATACCAAAATATACATTTTTTTTGATGAAGTATATTGACAACAGACGTCATTGAAATTAACAGTTTCAAAAAATGTGTTAAAATCATAGCTCATTTTTACTATAAATTGCTGTTATTTCTACACAAATACATTTAAAATTTTGAAATTTTATACAATATCGTAGAAATGTGCATACTTTAGTATGAAGTTTTATTTAAATTATTTGGATTATTTTTAAACAAGTTATTAAACTTTACATCCGACTGACTATACTTATTACTCCGGTAGTAGGTCCCGCTGCCGCGGGACAAGGGGACTACGCCCCGCTTCGCGGGGCCCTAACTCCGCGGACCCTGAATTTGGGAGGATTCGGCACTTCGTGCATCAATAATTGTAACAATTGTAACATTTAGTCTCTACCGAAATAAATTGTAATCTTTTCGCATGATGAAGTTATAATTATTTAATTACAACTTCAAATTATTCATCTTTCTTCTTCAATATAAATTTTAGTTAAGCCATTACAATTTTAGAATAGAATAAGATAATATGTGTAATAAAATAAATATCCTGGTTATCCAACTATAAACAAAAGACGTCATTTTGAACAACTTAGTACATCAGTTCCCATCAAGACCTTTAATATGATATTAAACTCAATATGATTATAACATTTTTTTATATAAACAAATTCCAATCGGTGGCAATAATTTTAAATAAATTTATTAATAAGCCCTCGCCCTCACCTAGCTCTCTAATTTGATGTCAAACTTGATATAGTTCTATAATTTTTTCGATTAAAACAAATGCCGATCGTCGGTCACCATTTTCAATAATTTAATTAATGAGCCTTTAATTTGATATTAAATTTGATATGATTCTATAATTTTTTTTATTAAAAACAAATGCCAATAGTCGAACACCACTTTAAATAATTTTATTATTAATTAGCCCTCATTTGGCTCATTAATTTGATGTCAAACTCGATATAATTTTATAATTTTTTTCTATAAAAACAAATATAAATCATCGGCTACCATTTTAAATAATATGATTTATCTAGCCCTTTAACTTTATATCAAACACGATATGATTCTATATTTTTTTCGATAAAAACAAATTCGAAACGCGTGCCGCAATTTTTAACAAATTTCTAACCCTTAAATTTACTTTAAAAAAACAAAAGCCTGAATAGCCGACCTCTATTTTGAACAATTTTGTACATCAGTCCTAATCGAGACCTTTGATTTCTTTTCTTAGAATAAATATAAGATTTCGTGAAAATAAAGTATAAATAATGTAGAAAATATAGTAGTTATCGGTTATCCAACTCGGTTCAAATCAAATGTGTCATTGTCACTGTCAGTTGGGTAGAAAGTCGAAAACTATATTACCGATATTTTTAGTGACAATTAAGTTATTTCGACTGAGCTGCCATCTCTATGGTAAAGGATGAACTATGTTCGACTACTTTGCTACTCAAATCTACTCAATTTGAATAAATTTTAATAGTCATTTTTGCGAAAACTAGAAAACTACTGTAACAATTAAGATAAACATTGCAGATGTGTGAATATTAGAGCAAATATTGTTTCCTGAGAGTAATTTTGTATTGATATAGGGCATAATATTGAATAAAAATATTGCTGTAATGCTTATAGTAAACAATATTGGAACAAAAAATATTTCAGGAAACAGAAAAAAATATATAAATTTCAATAATGTTTTGTTTGACTAGATATTTTGACCAGGAGCGGAGAAAATGACTATCAAAAATTGATATATTTTTATGCAACCTGCAAAACATCTGTAACGCAGCCTTAAAGCGAATAATTTTTACGAGTCTCACAGTTCATCTCAGTCTCCACAGATGGCACTAGTAGTTTCTTGGTGTCTCTCCGGGCGCAATGCCAACGCGTAGGCGGATACCTACCCTGAGGTCGTTGCGTTCTGACACCAGAAACTGAGCTGAGTCACACTGACGAGACCTTCAAAAATTTCTCTCATCGTTACATTTTTATGTACCTACTTAAACCTATGTGTATTTGTAAAAAACAGAAATGATACAAGTATTCGTTTGGACTGGAGAACTAAATAAGTTATATACAAATTTAACATTGAGGCATAAATTACCAAATTTCTTAGAATTTTTTTTATTGTCGAGAATATTTTCCTGGAATCAATTTTGCTGGAGATTAGACAAATTTTCCTGAAACATTGTTGTGTGGCGATCAATTGTTAAAAATATTTTCAATAGGAATTATTTTTGTTAGAGTTGATTGTAATATCAGATGTTTCTAAATAATTCTAAGAAATTTCAAAATCAAAATTGAAATTGAATTATCATTAGCAGATGTAAGAAAAATGAAAAATTTTGGTCCGTCCTTCGTTTTAGTTATAGAGGAGTTATTGTTAATTTAGGGTAAAACTACCGTCATGGTTCGTAAATAACTATTTTGATTACATAAAATAAAAGAAAATGACAGAATCAAACAAATTTTTTTATTTATTTATTTCGATATTATTGGTATCGTCATGGTTACGAATCAAACATAAATTGATTAAACGCAGATTGAACTAACTGAATACTATTATTATTATAACAAATAATTTTAGTCGTAGATAAAATTATGTGTGTATTACGAGCATAAAGTGTCTTTGTTCCTCTTGCACTATTGCAGCTCTCACCTTCGGCTCGCGCTGCAATTACCGTGCGCGAGTAACAAAGAGTCACTTTATGCTCTTAATACACAAATAACTATTATCTACGACTACTATGAAAAGTTTATATTTATGCTTTCAATTGTCAACGTAAAGTTGATTGTTACTGAGGACCAAGCAAAAAAACATTTTATTGCGCGTCTCCTATGACAACGCTCAATAAATTACTTTTTGATTACATAAAATAAAAGAAAATGACAGAATCAAACAAAATTTTGTATTTATTTATTTCGATATTATTGGTATCGTCATGGTTACGAATCAAACATAAATTGATTGAACGCAGATTGAACTAACTGAATACTATTATTATTATAACAAATAATTTTAGTCGTAGATAAAATTATGTGTGTATTACGAGCATACAGTGTCTTTGTTCCTCTTGCACTATTGCAGCTCTCGCCTTCGGCTCGCGCTGCAATTACCGTGCGCGAGTAAGAAAGAGTCACTTTATGCTCTTAATACACAAATAACTATTATTGAGCGTTCTCATAGGAGACGCGCAATAAAATGTTTTTTTGCTTGGTCCTCAGTAACAATCAACTTTACGTTGACAATTGAAAGCATAAATATAAACTTTTCATAGTAGTCGTAGATAAAGTAATTTATAATTGAAATTAATTTATGCTATTACGTAAAGCTTCATAAAACCAATATTAATTAATCTGTGTTCTAGTGATGCGTAGGTAAAGAAAACAAAATATTTCAAAATACTTACTTTATTTTTATAAAAACTGTTCAAAATTATTTCCATTAACAGCTAAACATAACGCAGCACGTTGAATTAAAAATTGTACAAGCCCGATGAATTGCATGTTCTTGTCTAATTCTTTCAGCGCAATTTTCAATTCGTTGCCTTAATTCTTCAAGGGTTTCAGGAGCCTCTTGATTGTCATAGATGAGGGATTTAAAATGACCCCAAAAATAAAAATCTAATGGATTCAAATCCGGAGATCTAGGAGGCCAAGGTACAGGACCTCCTCGACCAATCTATCTGCCCTCAAATACTCTATCTAGGTGATTTGTAACATTTCTGCTAAAATGAGGTGGTGCACCGTCATGCATAAACCATGCCTTTTGAAGTACATTCAGAGAAATTTCTTCTAATAATTCAGGCAAATTATTCTGCAAAAATAATAAATAATCCTGGCCATTTATTATGTTAGGAAGTATGTATGGTCCCAGTAACGATCCATTCACCTAAGATGAAAATGACTCGACAACAGCATTCGGATTTTCTTCAGCCCAGTTGTGACAATTATGAATATTGTGTATGCCATCACGAGTAAATATTGCTTCGTCAGAAAATATTACTTCTAACGTAAAATTAGGATCCACGGCATGTTGATGTAGAAGCCATTCGCAAAACCTTACTCGAAGAATATGGTCGCTTTCAATTAACGCATGGACCGTTGAAAATGATAAGGATATAAGTTATTATTATTTAAAATTCTCCAAACTGTCATCCGCGGCACACCTGGTTGTTGGCGAGATATTCTCCTTGTACTAATTGTTGGGTCATTGCGTACCAAATCTAAGACTGAATTTTCAACATTTGCTGGTCTCTGACGAGCTCTACCGTCTCTTCCCTGATTAGGTCGTAAAGAAGCAGTGTCGCGAAGGCGTTGAGTAAGATTTAACAAATGTGCGAGGATACGGATGCCGTCGTCCTGGAAAACGTTCGGCGTAATAGCGCTGGGCTAATCTAGCGTTTTGCCCTGCTTCGCCATACACATATCCACTAACTCATTGTTACTGTAATCATTCATTTTTGCAACAATCACAAGAGCGATATCAAGACTAGATTAATAATAAACAATGTCACGTAACGAATCGAACAACTCACCACCACCACCTTAATAGCAAAACTGAAAGTGTTATGTGACCGGCTACTTGAAACTATAGAGACTAGAATAAATTTATAGTGTGGCCATGGTGTGTCTTCGTTGCTATTGGTTGATTTGAAATCCGCCATTAACAGGCGTCTCAACAAGTTGACTTGAAGAGTTTTTGTCAGACTTTGTTTCTGGGTGTTTTACTTAATTTTGAAAAGTAATATCTATACATTTATATATAAAATCATTAATACAAGGTATGTATAACTGTCTATGACAGTATATTTAAGAATAATTAGTAAAATAGTGTCGTAACCTAACTTATTTTTTAATTTATAAGATGCCGTTTTGCTGTGCAATTGACTGCACAAATAGTGCCGCAAAGGGATATAGCATGCAAAATTATTAAAAATTAAAAGAAACACATAATTTTTTTGCAATGTGGAAACATTTAACTTTTTTATTGAAATGGAAAATATTTTTAGAAAGTATTACGATGCAGTGTGTGATGAAAATATAAATTTTAAACATTTTTTTGTGTCTAAAATGGAAAAAAATATAAATGGAGATCATTTTGCAAATTGCCACTATATTAAAAGAAAAATTATTTCTAGATTCGTAATGTTTAGATTAAAAATAGCAGGATTAAAGAAGATTAACAAAGCAAAAAAATTTTCTAGCAAATCAGTTTATGTTCATAATAATATGTAATTTTTATTTTATTGTATACTTGTTTAGATTTATTGTTCAATTAAATAAAACAATCTAATATATTATGTGTATTATTTCTATGTTTAACCTAGGTATGTGAAATTAAAGTTTGTGTTTAAACATACGGAAATATGTAATTTTTATTATTATTTACAAATTCAACCTTTTATTTTACGTCAAAATGAATAAATATGTACATATAATATGCAAGAGCAAAAAATCATTTTCAGCGACATTTTTAAATCAGTTATATTCGCGCGCAAACCAAATGCCTGTTAATGGCGGCCGCTGTCCCTATGGCCACACTATAAATTTATTCTAGTCTCTATACTTGAAACTAAATTTAATTATTGTATTATACAAACATTAGTTATAGATAGGTACAATGTAATATTTAATATTAAAACTACGTATTCAACCAGTGGCCCAAAACTGTTTTCTTGACAAACCTCAAAAACTAATTTTCGAATTTTGAAAAAATTCTTTTTGTTTCGTGATCAGTACGTTAAGTACTATATGCCATTCTAATAAGTGCTTCATGTTACGGGACATTTTGTATACAGGTTGTTCAAGTTAACGTGCTCAGGTGCTCACCATTTGGATCTCGAGAACGGTGTTCGAACCACGCCGACTCCACTTAGTTAGCTGAGGTCCAATTCAGGATTCGAACTGGGCTCTAGTGAGTATTTGCGCCGGAAGTACGTAACAAGATACGAGGTCGGTTAAATTAGATAAAAGTTGCCCCTTTAGGAGGCCAATTTAGAAATTTTTTTGTTTTCCCACAAAAATGCATAGGTGACTAGATATACGCAAAAATGTAAATTTTGCCAATTTCGTTTTACACCTATAACTTTTTTGTTTGAAGTGGTACAATTTTTTAATTTGCACGTTCTATAGACCATATTAATTATTATAGCGCCTCTACCGACTGATTTGTAAAATAACAAAAAGCGGGAACCACTTATTTGCCCAAACTGTTTTACAGTCAAACGGTCATTTGACCAAACTTTTATTCTTATAACCTGTTATTTCACCAAACGAAGTTTATCTTACACGAGTATTTGGCCGATCTGTTATTTGACCAAACTGGTATTTTACCAATCTGTTATTTAACCAAACGCTGTTGAACCAAAACGTCATTAGACCAAATCGCCATTTAACCAAATCGTCATTTGACCAAATTGCCAAAGCGACAGACGCTAGTGACATCTTTAGTACACTAGAAGATCCACTTATTTACCCAAACTGTTTTACAGTCAAACGGTCATTTGACCAAATTTTTATTCCTATAACCTGTTATTTCACCAAACGAAGTTTATCTTACACGGGGTTATAAAAATAAAAATTCGGTCAAATGACCGTTTGACTGTAAAACAGTTTGGGCAAATAAGTGGATCTCCTAGTGTACTAAAGATGTCACTAGCGTTCATCGCTTTGGTAATTTGGTTAAATGACGATTTGGTCAAATGACGATTTGGTCAAATAACGTTTTGGTGAGCACGTTAACTTGGACAGCCCTGTATATTAAAAACTACAATTTCTTTCTACAATGGTATATTTGTAAGTAGATAGGTACCTACATATCTATATATTTACATACGTAAGTGTATTAATAAAATAAAAATAGTAGAGTACCTATTGCGAGAGGTCGTATGTTGGCCACATCAGATTTTTTCTTATACAATTTTTATTTCATATTCCAATTTTTTATTTATTAATTCTTGTTGTATCAATTTATATTTCAAATATGTGTAAGTGTACCTACCTACAATTTGTAATATTATTAACGATTATCAATTAATACAATATAAAAGCAGTGTAAATATTTATGTGCAACCCCTGACCAGTCCATGTGCTGTGAGAGCACTGCTGTCCCTGTGTCCGCTGTGTCCCTTGTAGAACTCCGGTTTCCAAGCGCAAAACGAACGCGAATTTCTAATGACAACTGGGATTTATGTTATGGTTTATGTAAATCAATAATTCAACTACTATAACATTTATTGAATTTGCAGGAGTTATATTGTAATTATCCCAATTATTATTAATATAAATCATAGTTGTAATAAAACCGCCCGGAAAGCTCGCAATTGTTTGTCCCGGGAGACATCTACCGAACAAAAGTTCAACTGTGTGTTGCAGATTTCGATGTCCGTTTTTCAAACAAAATAAATGTTTATTTTTAAAATTAGTGAACATGTTTTATCTGTTATTGCAATTTTTATATTTGGTAGATATATTTTAAATTTCAATTTTATATTGCCTGTTAGTTTTGATATTTTTATTCATCTAATGAACTGTACCAAGAACTGTACTGTCATGTCAAACGTCAAACAACTGTTGCAAACAAATCAGTGAACTTACAACCTAGTATTATTAAAAATCAATGAGAAATTACACATGATTTATTATAAAATGAACAGAAATGCAGTGGTTTTGTGTTAGCGAAAGCGATGTTTACAAAACAAGCTTCTCGGTATTTGTTGCATTGCTATATTTAAAAGTGTTGTACATTTTAATTATGACCTTATATATTTTGTCACGATTCAATCAGCTGTCGTTATGACATAAATTTTATATACATTTCATTTATGATAAAGTATGTTTAGACATGAAAGGGCCACTTTTTTTAACTCAGTACAAAAGCAAAAAACAAATTTATGTGCAGAGCAAGATAGTTGAAACTCTAACTCAATACCAAATTGATGGCGTAAGATTTCTCTATCAACAATGCATTCTAAAGGTAAAAGCGAGTATTAACTGTTAATTAATATGAATTTATTTAAACTATGAATCTAGAGTCAAAATGTAATACTAAACAATGATCCTGGAATGAATGAGGAACGGCAAATATGTGCTTTTCTATCAGCTATTGAACGACCAGCCCCATCAGTAATAGTATGTCAATATCATTGTTTAAGCAAGTGGTATTATGAATTTTCACAAGCCAACCTAAAAGTTGTTACAGCTGCAGAATTAAGTATGATAACAGTTATTATTTGTATAACAATATTACTCATACTAAATTTTTACAGTAAGAAACGATTCTTGGGAAGATGATGATTTGCCTGATGCAGTAATTTTAACTCATGATCAGTTAAAACATTTAAAAACTGTGCCAATAGAAGATTGGTATTTCTTTATTATACAAAATTTAGAATGCTTAGAAAAATCACGATACATAAAAAATGTAAATTCACATTTTAGAATTGGAGTGCTAGATCAAAGTTACCTAGATCTTAGTCCAGAATTTCAGTGGTTCGCCATGAAATGGGCCAATACTAATTTAGTAGAAGAAAAAGATAAATTTATTCAGTAAGCTTTTGCAATAATTTTCAAATAATGTAACATTATTAATTTAATTAACATGAAGGTCCGATACTTTCAAGAAAACGAATTTCTTATGCCAATTTCCCGACTATTGGAGAAGAATAATCTGGGAAACAATTAATAAATTCAAACCAACAGAAGAAGAATTTGAAGAATATAATGAGACAATTAAAATATGGTGCCGAGAAAATAAACCTTCTCTATTGTCAATTCATCCTTCCGCCAAAACAAATTCACAAACTACCAGAAAACGAGCATCAACTTCAAAACTAAAGAGGAAAACAAACACCAACTCGATTAAGAGTGAGTATATTATGGTTGTGGTTATACATCTGTGTATTTAACAAATTCAATTTAAGGGCGAGTAATATCTAAAAATTACGATTTGTCAACCGACAGTGAAAATGAAGATGTTATTTTAAACAATCGCATTAGCCGTGCAATTCAATCAAGTAGTGATAGTGAAGCGCAAGATTTCGATGTTGCTGATCATCTAGCAGCAGTAGATCCCTCAATAGATAAAAATTTCACTCAAAATGATGTTACATCATCTACAATTATTAACGCACAATCAATTAAAGATGAATGTAATCAAACTTCATTGGACGATGGTAAAAACAGTTGTATTTTGGATACTCTTTTAAACATTTCTGATTCTTCGACTAATAGTCAAATAAATGAAATAAAAGGTGAACCTAAAAGTTTAGAACATGAAAATTTTGAGCTCAGAACAGAAACAAAATCAGAAAGTAATTTTATTTTGGATTCATTAATAGACAGTCCGGAACCAAGTACTAGTAAAAATGAATTTAGAATATCTGACGATGAAAATAAATCGTGTCCTATTTTGGATTTGTTATTTTAAATTTTACGCATTTTATTGATACTCTAAATAAAAACTGGACTGGTACTCCAAATTTATAGAAAATATGGTAACTACTTTGAAATTATTTAGTAGGTACAAATGGGTGTATAAAGAAATTGTATAGTATGATTTTTTATTAATATAGGTTATTTTATTACATTATGTTTAAATAACGATGAATTTTATCAACTAGGATATACGGTAAAATTTATTTACAAAGTTTTATAGTGTTTATAGTATAGGGAAGATGCAGATATTTTATAAAATGTATTTATCTGCACAATAATTTTAAATAGAATGGATGGGTACTTGTTTTATTCAATGTTGAAATATAATGTTTTATTAAAACAATTATTTCATTTTCCTTAACATCAGTTCTCATTTTCAAATTCCAATCTTTCCATTTCGTATTACAGTACAGCGCGAAACATGGTGCAGCACGTGTTTTGACATTAACATGGTTTAGAGGTTATGTTTTTGTAATTTGATTTGTATACGGGATTATTTCTACTAGAATATTAATTTAACAGTAAGCATAATGAAGTATTTATGAGTAGCTTTATTATCTATAACAATTTTTATTCTACATAGGTGCAAATATGAGTAAACCTAACTTTGAGATCGTGGTAGGAACTTACGAAGAATTTTTACTAGGATACACAATATCTCATAAAGAATCGGTATATTTATATCATGTTTATGTACAGCAATTAGTATTAATACTTATTTTCATAGGGATATGCAATGACACAAACTTTTGCAACACATGCTCACAGCAGTAGCATACGATGTGTTACAAGTTCAGGAAAGTATTTGGCTTCTGGAGCCGCTGATGATCGCATTATCGTATATGATATGAAAACCAGAAAGGAACATTGTATGTTAAACCATCATAATTCAACTGTAACTTGTGTAGAATTTACACCCTTTCAAACCCATTTAGTTTCGGGTAGTAGCGACGGTGTTCTTGCGATTGTTCGGGTCGGCAATTGGCAGTTAGAAAAAATTTGGGAGAAACCTCATAAAGGTTTTGCTCTTATAGACTTAACTGTACATCCAACAGGTAAATTAGCGTTAACTTTAGGCTCAGATCATACTTTAAGAACTTGGAATTTAATAAAAGGAAGACAAGCATATGCGGTTAATTTAAACACAAAAAGCACAGACGCGAAATCTTTGGATTCTGTAAAATGGTGTCCAGATGGTGAAAAATTTATTTTAAGTGGCGGAATGAATGTTGAAATTTGGAATATTAGCACAGGCGGAATATTAGATAAATTTCAGTATAAATCGCGGGTAACTTCTACTTCGTGGTTAAATACAAAAGTGTTGGCTATTGGTCACGAAGATGGTAAAATAACAATACTGAAAAATTCAAAAGAAAAGATCATTGACGCACATACTATGCGCGTTAAATGTTTGGAAACTAACGAAAATTGGTTGGTATCGTCCTCAAGTGATGGTCATATTAAGATTTGGGAATTTAATGGAAAAACTATTGAAGAAAAGGGTGACTGCAGTACTGGATGCAGATGTACATCATTAACTTTAGTATCAGAAACTGTGAAAAAAGAAGAGACCAAAGAAGAAAAAGTTGACGATGGCAAAGAACAGGAAAATGAAGACAGTAATGAAAACGAACAACAAGAATTGAAATCAAAATCTACATTTAAGAATGATACAGGATGTAAAGTAGTAGTAGAAGATGAATCAGAAACTCCTGCTAAAAAAAGAAAAAAAAGAAATAAGAAATTAAAAAAGAATAATGATATTAATGAAAGTGATTAATATTTTGTTATGTATTTTTAATTAAAAATAAAATGAGTTACATACAATGTTTCTATACTGTATAAATAATTACCAACAAATCTAATGAAATATTAAACAATGATTTAACAAATTATCTTATTATTAACAAAACATTCTAACAAGTTGTATAATGTCTAAAATGAATTAAAGATACGTTTAGAATATTTATTGACTTACGTATATAACAAATTATAATATTGCGTGATATTATATTTAAAGATTTCTTTATGCTTTACAAATAGTGAAAATTGCGGTGTCTGTAGACATTTTACGATAAGACATTTACAAATTACAAATATTGTCCGTACAATATTAAAATATACAAATTAGGCTCACTTTAAGCTATATACAGCATAACTTTTGATTTACAAATTTTATTTATAATAATTTATAACCAAAGGTAAAACTGTGTGACCTTATTTACAATTTTAATAAATCGAATGTATTTGTGTTCCAGAAATTTAGCAATAAAATATTGGTGATAGTATTTTTGTTGATACAGATATGTTATGATAATTTGAATATTAAATGGTGCCAATTATATATATATATATATATATATATATATATATATATATATATATATATATATATATATATATATATATATATATAATTAAAAATATTTACAAACAACAAAGGTACGAACTTATAATATTGCACCATAGATAGTAAGTTAAGTTATCCTTCTATAATAAATGAGTTGCAAGCTTCAGATTTAGAATCAATCGTTACAAATTTAAATTCATTGTTAGACCCCCGGATACCGACAATACGTTTTACCATCTAACGCAAGTGCTGGAATAATGTCTTCTGCTGGTTCGGCAACATTTTGTAGCGAGTCTCTCACAGATTCAATTTCCCGAAAAACGCGAATCAAATTTTCACCAACTAATTTTCTAATAGCTGCTGTACCCCAGTGTCTGTCTCTCGCTAGCTCTGCTAATAAAAACGGATAATCTTTATCTGAATCCCATCCCAATCCAATGTGATTCACTCCTGTTTTTGTCCGTATATAATTGATATGTGTGATGACTTGCTCCAAATTAGTGTCAGGACATCCACGGACATTTACCATAACAATTCCACCGTTCATAGCTAGACGAGCTAGAACTGAATCAGGAACATTTGTAGTGCCGTTGCATAAAGCCTGTGCACCAGAATGAGAAAATATTATTGGAGCTTTGGATACTGAGAGAACATCGTGCATTGTTTTTTCGCTAACATGACTTAAGTCTACAATCATTCCGAGACGATTCATTTCTTTAATAATTATTTTTCCGAAGTTTGCAAGCCCTCGATTTGGAATTTCATCATCGAGTAATACATCTGGCGGTTCTGCTGTTTCTGCCCATGCAGTGTTACATGTGTGAGTTATTGTTAAATATCTAGTACCCAAAAGATATAAAGATCGAAGAACTCCTAGACTATCTCCTAAGGTGTGGCCGCCTTCCACTCCGAGAAGAATAGCAACTCGACCAGATAAATGAGCTTTTTCTAGCGCATCAGCTGAATCTATAAGCTCTAGATGATCGGAATTAGAATGTATTATTCTTTGGATCTCGTCAACTTTTTCTAGAGTAAGTTGTACTGCGTCGAGAAATTGCGCTCCACATGGAACTAACACTGGCCAAAAATGGGCTGCTACTAAACTGCTATGTAAAGTAGAAATATCATCACTAATATTTCCTGTTGATGTCCAGTGTCCGTCTACTAAAGGTGTTTCAAGTAACACTCGACGAATGAAAGCCAATCGTGCTTCTAATAATGACGATGAGCTCAGTTGAAGAGCAAAAGGAACAATGAGACCAGTTACTAGAGCAATAATTAAAAATACCGTTCCGATTGTTGCCATCCGTTTTCTGGCTTTATTTGTGCGCCTTTGTTGCACAGGTCGAGTATCTATCGCATGAACAGCATTTCCATTCACTAGTTTCGAAGGAGCTGTTTCAGACAGCTCGGTGAGCTCTAACATTACACACTTTTTACTATTACAGTGATTCATTTTGGTGTTTTATCACATTTTGAACGGTAGCTACAAGAATGCCATTGCTGTTATTGTTGATCAGCCATTTTTTACTTGCCGGCTATGTCCGTCCATTTATTGATCCCAGGCTTTGGCGCGCATTATCAAACAAAATCAACAGATTTCAGAAAAAGTAACAAATTATTAAAAAAATAATTCAATGTATTACACATAATATATTCATATACAAATTATCAATTATTATATATAAAATACTTAAACTAATTAATCGGTGTCTGATGATTCGCTCTCCGTGGGCGGGTAGTCTGGTAAAGCTGTAAATACAAAATGTTAAAATTTAAGTGATAATGAACACCATAGACCAACCCTCTCGGTCGTTTTTTCTGTCTTCTTGCGCTTTTTTAATGAATTCATCTTGAATGGTAATAATTTGCGCGCTATCAGAACATTCGGAATATGCTTCGAGTAATTCGTCATTCAGTTCTAAAAAAGCGTGACCCCAAGAAAATTTAGACATATAATTCTTTGCCATTTTCTTGTATCCAGTTATATACATGGCAGCAGCTAGCGCTTCAACGCAACTTAATTGACATGGCTTGCCATAATTAATTGGATTAGCTGCTATTAAAAATGGTAAAAGTCTAGGGTAACCACACTTCAATTGAGCAATAGGTGTTTCATCAATTCTAGCCCAAGAACAGTCTACAACAGCTAAACCTTTGTCTCTAATAACGTCTCTATCTAATGGACTAACACATCTAGTGCCCGTCGGCGAAAGAACTAACCCCGGAAATTTCTGTTTGATTTTTAAATTTTTAACTAAACCCATTCGGGCTAATTTGCGGCCTGAACATTTTTTGGGATCACACTGATTAAAATCCCACATCGCAACTTGGAAGTAGGCATCTTCTTCGCTGCTGCAAGACTCCTCTAAAATTATAAATAATACATGGTTGGATTGATTTGTTTGTATTACAACTAACCATCTTCCTCCGATGATGATGTCGTTAATTGCTCGTCATTAATGGAAATTTCTGTCATTATTTATTAATAACGTAAATTTCCACTGAACATGAACTAGGTTAGGCACACGTGGGGAAATTTGGAAATTTACTCATATTTTTGAAGAAAGACACATTGGCGTGCCATCATGTTATGACAAAATCACAGACCGCAAAATGTTTAAATTTTCTGTGCTAATTTTTCTTGGAAAATATCCAGAATTATGTATTGATTTATTAATTCTTGTTTTGTGAATTAATATTGATCATTAGTTACGTAAATACTTAATTCAAGTTTTCAGGAAGTTGTTGTACACCACTGGAAAAATAATGTAAACTTGAGCTTTGACGTTTACAACTGACGTCAATTTTTAACATAAATTTGGTTGAGCAACAGGTGTGAAAATCTGCAATAAAAAATGTACCTAAATTATTAGAACAATGCATCAAATGTTTAATATATAAAGCAACTACTCGAAATATTAAAAAATGAGAAGAAAATCACCAGTCACAGTGCAACAATGGATTGATTCATTGCCAGTTGTGAATACACAACAAACAAACAATGTGGGTAACCAGATATTTAAACCCGAGTACAGCCCAATAAATCTCGGATCTCCAGCAAAGTTAGGAGTGAGGGGTTTCTTGATGAGAGATGCCTCAATTCAATCTGACGATGCCAGTAACTGCTCAAGTGTTGAATCTGTGTTAGAACTAAGAAGGCCTGATCCTGAAGCTGTGCTTCTGGGATTAGGGTTTGGTCCGCCTAAATCTACTGATTTTCTATCTCGTATTCCCCAAAGGTTTCTACAGCCTTCGAAGGTAATATTCGTAAGAATTGTTTAAAGATATTTGTAACAACTAGAGTTGATTTTATATAGGTTAACGGAATAGATATTCAGAAATTTCTCCAAGACCACGAACAACTGCTGTCCAGCGAAGCTCCTTTAAGTACGCATTTTACGAATTGCTCACAGTTAGTTAGATATTATTTACACAATTATAATTAAGGATTAAAAGTAAATATCTTGTAGATCTCGGTCCTCGCCAGTATCTCCAAGCAGAAACTGTGATAATACGGTAAATCAAATGACTACAAAAAAGAATTCCTTTTAATTATAAGGTAGACTGCGCCAAATACTCGGCTGATGATTTGTCTTGCCCAAGCACCAAGGTAAATGTAGCTGTTATGTTTTCTTTTGAAAACGCAATTTTAAAGTTTCGTTTGATAAATTCACAAGTTATTATTGATAACTGATATTCTATTGGGGTTACGGTACTTTCTAGAGTTTATTGTTAAGTTTGACACTTCCTATTAAAGTTTATGCTGGAGAATATTATGAAACACTTGTAACAAATTTTAAATGTTTATCTTGTAGTTAATAAATAGAAATCCAAATTTTAATATTTACTAAACCATGAATTATACAAAACGAATTTTATATAACGAAGAAATTATTATGATCTTCTCTAAGAAATCTATTTCCATCAATTTATTATTGATTTCTATTTATTAATTATAGAATAAGTAGAACAAAAGTAGTATTATGATGTGTGATAATATAAAGCACTTGTTTCTACTACAATATTGGAACATAGTCCAAATTTAAGACATTTTTAAACTCTGCAAGTTTTCTATCTATATATTTTTATAATTATAATTTTTACTTTGGACCAACATTCCGAGCTTATTTATTATAATATATATATATATATATATATATATATATATATATATATATATATATATATATACATACATTGAGAATTAAGTAAGTGGACCATTTTTACGAATATTTTTACAAAAGTACTCTTATTTTAATTAAGAATTCTATTTCAATTTTTATTACATAATAAGTACCTGCGTTCTCTATTAATTATTTAAAAAATATTTTTTTATAAGGACCAACAAGAAAGACGCACGTCCACTTTAACAGTGTTTCATAAAAATGTCTTTCAATTATTTACCATGTATTATATTATAAGCAAGCAACTCAAAAATATGTACAATCAAATTTATTTAATTACACAATAAATAATACTTGAAATAAATTAAAATATTTATAATAATTATCCTCAACAATTCCTTAACGACAAGTATTTATCTCAATTTATTCCTAAATTTACGAAATTCGATCTGAAATCCTCTTGCGGTATCATCATAGTCATCAAAATCGTCGTCATCATCATCATCATCATCGTCTTCGTCAGTAACTGTGCTTATACCACCGCCATCTTCTGGTGAAACAATTGCTACACCTGCAGCTCCAACTCGAAAACAATTTAATAAAGCATCAAACAATGTAAAATCGTCCCAATTAGCTTCCATTCCAACGCATACATGCATATTAGGTCCGGTGAAATAAACATTTGAAAATCGTGCACAGAGTCGAATAACTCGAATCCGCGGGATTCGGATGCATATAGGAGGAGGATTTTTGCCAGATATCCGGTTTTTGTAAAATACTCTTCCGTTCAATGACAATGCGGCATTAAAAGCAAAATCGTCCGGTTCGTAAGTTATATTTAAACATGCTTTTTGATTGAAAGAAGCTAAAAGTGGTCCTGAACAACAGCCGCATTGTCCTTTAAAACATTGGCAAGGAATCCTGTTGTATACATTACTGACGGTTGTTGTTACTGTATTTGTTACATTACTTATTGTACTTGAAGATATGCTACCAGTACCATTTACAGCAGTAGTGTTTGGTAATTGCTTACTCTGAAGTTCATATCGTTCAACTAAAAACAGATATTTGAAATTAAAACTTTAAAATTATTATTAAAAAATAAATTACTTTTAAGTTCTTCAAGCAATGCAATAGGATCAATTGTTGTACCATCTTCATCTATTATTGTGGTTGTATCAGAATCATCTACAAAATAATTTACGAATAATTTAAAATACTAGTCGTATACGAAATAAGTATCTTACCAGAATAAATTATATTTATTGCTAAACACTTGCAACTAATAAATAAAACAACTAACACAATCTTAAGGAACATTTTGCTAATTAATTTATCTTCATGCGCGGTGTTGGTATATCAGTACTACGTTCGAAGGTGAACTGTTGTTGGAGAAGATTATTTCTCTTCAGCATTTCTCCTAATAATTCACCATCAACTTCTTGTACTTTCTCGAGTGAGTTGTATCAATGTCAACAAGAAATTATCATAAACACAGTTTTCTTCACTCGAAAATGAAAAAAAGGTTAGGTAATAGTGGTAATTTTATGTTCTCATTCTATTGAAATGAAGTGGTATCGTTTATTTAATTTGCAATACAGTTATAATGACCGGGAAGATCCACATATTTACATCTCTTTCTCTTAAAACTGGTCTTCATCTTGATCTTGCGACAATAAATGCGGTCATCATTTAGTGTTACACGAAGAATGTATGTAATAATAATTAAAAATAAACAAAAACAAAGAAAGAAATGATATTTTAAAGGAGAGCGGGACAGCATTAAATGGACATGCGCCTTTTCAAACATTCTTAAACGATTTTTTTCTAATTTATTTTATAATAATTAAAAGATGTGTATATAATAAATTATTTATAAAAAAATTCAAACTACACGGGGAATTCTTAAAAATGTATCTTCCTGAAAAGGAGCGCAAAGTTGATGTTTTTGTTTTTGTCCATCAGAAAACCTAACCTAGTATCTAGCAGATCTAGCACCTAGTATGAAAATGTCTGTAAAACTAATTAGAAATGTATTAAAATATCGGAAATACTACACGGTTAGTTCGACAAATTTCGTCCAGAAAAATGTAGAAATGCAACAGAAATTAGTCCGACAAATACAAACAAAAATAAAATTAACCGGACCCATTACTGTTGCGGAATACATGAAAGATGTATTAACAAACCCTTTTGGAGGATATTACATGCATAACGATGTTATTGGAAATAAAGGAGATTTTATAACATCTCCTGAATTAGGCCAGCTCTTTGGAGAAGTATGCCATTGCTAGAATAAAGAAATATCATTTTAAGAAATTTATATTATACAGATGATTGCTGTATGGTTTATGAACGAATGGAAGAAAATAGGATCTCCAAAACCTTGTCAGATAGTAGAATTAGGACCAGGGCGTGGATCACTATGTCAAGATATGATTAAGGTAAAATCGAATAAATTTCATTTAAAAATAATGAAATATAGATGTTTAGGTTTTCAAACATTTCGATGAACTTTCCGACATGAGTGTTAATTTAGTGGAAGTAAGTCCTCATTTATGCGATCTGCAAGCTCGAAAATTATGCCTAAAATCAGAACTCATTGAATCGGATACATCATTATGTTACCGGAAAGGTACAACAGCAGCAGGAACTTCAATTTCTTGGTACAGGCGACTGGAAGACGTCCCAAGAGAATTTTCTCTTTATATTGCTCATGAATTTTTTGATGCTCTGCCCATCCAAAAGTTTCAGGTAGTAAATTATCAAATTAATTGTTGACAAAATATTACCTAACATAATATAGGATAATATTTTTTAGAAAACAGATAAAGGTTGGAGTGAAGTGTTAATAGATATTGATGAAACTAGTGAATTTAAATTTAAATATGTACTGTCTAATAAAGAAACATTAGGCTCTAAACTATTAATAAATAAGAATGATAAAAGAGATCATGTAGAAGTATCGAAAGATTCGATAGGAGTAGTTAAACATTTAGCAGAAAGATTGGATGAAGATGGCGGTATTGCATTAATAGCAGATTATGGACATAATGGAGAAGGGACAGACACTTTTAGGGTAAAATATTATTTAAAAGTACTATTAAAATAATTATACAATTATGTTTAACAGGCTTTCAAAGAACACAAACTACATGACCCACTTTTAAATCCAGGATCGGCAGATTTAACAGCTGACGTCGACTTTAATTTATTAAAAGGTGTAGCAGAGATTGATAACAGAACTATTGGTTTTGGCCCAGTTACACAAAGAAATTTTTTAAAATCAATGGGAATTTTCCTTCGAGTTGAACAACTTTTAAAACATGCGACACCGGAACAAAAGAAATCTTTAGAGTTTGCTTTACAAATGATGACTGAAGAAGAAAAAATGGGAAAAAGATTTAAGATATTATCTCTATTTCCAGAAGTGTTAAAAAGTCATTTGACGAAGTTCCCTGTAGCAGGATTTTCTTAGGAAATTTTGCAATAGGATTGTAAATAAATAAAACGATATGATATCTAAAAGTTTTATTCTTACAAAAATAACACAAAACTGTAGTTCACATTACAGAAAATTATTTGTGTACAGTAAGCAATTTTACAAATTGTACCATTACACATGAATTAAATAAAACTTGTGATACCAAAATTAACTGGTATAATAAATTATTACTTGGTGTATACAAGTATTTAGTACGGGTGTATAGACTATGTCAGTGTTAGTAACTTAAAGTTCACTCATTAAATATTTGTTACTGCAATAAGTAACTTAAACTATTGTATAAACTGATTATTAAATGCAAAATAATTAATGAAAGACTTGTTTGAATTACATGAGGTTAAACATATTACAAATAAGAAATTAATCCCACTTTAAATTTATATATCAATTTGCGCCATCGCAAAATGTATGTACATCTATAATAAATAAATACCTAACATGTAATAATATATAAATTTTGCATAACTTTTATAAATTCAAGGCTATCCATAAATGGATTGCCTCCCATTTAAAACAGTGGAATTCATTTATAAAATTTACTAACGACATACAAATTAGATGAACAGTGATTTTGATCAAACATTTTTGTTGTTTTCAAGTTTTGCACGGTGCCATATTAATATTTTTGATCAATAATTCACTTTCTACTTACAATTATATATAATAAATATTTGAAGATTCTAACAACAGACTTTAAAACAAAATCGTACAACACAAATTCACGCACATACACACAAAAATGATACAAAAACCCCCATCATCCGTGAATACGTTGCCCACCTAGAAAAATACACGCATTGTTGACGTTACTCTAGTAACGATATACATTCGAGAAAAAGCTGTAAAACAGCAAAACATATTCACAGACATCTTTGGTACTTGGAGGTTCTAACTGCCGAAGACTCAGTCTTTCTGTCCATTCATTCAATTTCAAGCGCTCACTAAACTTATTCCATCTACCAGTCAAAATACCTGTGCCTGAATGAATTTCATGTCGAATTTATATTGTCGCATCCTTCCAACTGAATAACGAAATAAATTAATAAACCGAAAAAATGAATGCAGGAACAAAGGCCCAGTTGAATGTGAAAGAATCGTGATGTCACTCTGCCATTTTTAGTTTTTGTATGCACGTGGACACGAGCTCCACTTCAGGTATCGTGGGGTTTTCGTTTGGATTCTCCAAGTGAACATTTTCTAATGACTTGGACTTCTTAATGTTACTTTGTACTTCGTCAGTGGCTACACTGACCACAGCATCGATCACCGAGGCTACGAGGCTGGTGCCCGTTGTTTCATTGAGATCTGCATTTTCGCTTCGTGTTCGGTGCCTCTCTTCTCCTCGGGGACGAATTGGGATGGAGTAAGGCTTCACGCGAAGGTGTGGTGTTACTGATTTCATTCTTAAACCTATGGAAACACTGCTCACGAACCTAGTGTTCATTTCAACCAGGTTTAATACTGGCCTTTTTGCACTTAATTCATGAAGATAATCTCGACGAGAATCAGTCAGAGTGGACAGCATTCCCAGTTCATGTAATGCAGAATCTAACTCATTCAGCTCTCGAACAGGTGGGGCGGTGGCTGTGACTCCTTTTGATGTGGATGCCTATAATAAACAAATAGTGTTTATTATTAATTGCATAGGTA
Organism: Agonum fuliginosum; assembly: GCA_947534325.1. NCBI lineage: Eukaryota > Metazoa > Arthropoda > Insecta > Coleoptera > Carabidae > Agonum > Agonum fuliginosum. Next base: position 19,004,709 of record OX384031.1, on the reverse strand, counting down.
TTCTTTTAATAGAACAAAAGTTAAATAATGAACAATTGGATTCCATTGTTGATCAGATGATTATGTTTATTATTTACATATGAATGTTGTCATGGAAACTTTTCGTTTATCATCGTATGCACAAGCTGGATGTTATGTATAAATTATGAGATTAACCTAACATCATTGTGGAGAAAGTATCCACCCAAATATTCACAACACAATACATATTTGATACTTGCCTCACAATCGTACTCCTCACATTGCATTTTTAATGTTTTGTGTATTGTTTTAACCTTCGTAAATAGAAAAATATGTTTGTTTACAATCGAGAAATAAACTTCAATACTTTGCTCTTGCTAACCCAAAACAAATATGTTGAGATAAAGACAGAAATATTGATAAACGCGGGTGCAAAAGAGAAAGTAACAATCGGAATTAAAAATGTCAAGTATGCAACACACTGGAACAGAATCGACTGCGTGAGCATCTTACACGTAATCGAATTTAAGGGCGCCCAATTTGTCATTTTTAAATTTGTACAATGTACAGTTCATAATTTTGTACTTATTTATAATGTAATATAATAAAATAGATTGCATTTGTGAAATTTTAAAAACAATTGTTTCACGTCATTCAACCATCAAAGTCACAAAATTTCAGAAAAATATTTAAAAATATTATATGACAAAAACTTTAAATTAATTTTTTATAAATTAAATACCATGGTAAAAGTTGGAATTAATGGATTCGGCAGAATAGGTCGAACGGTTTTAAGAGCTTGTATTATCAACGGAATAAAAGTATAAAGTATAAAAAATATAAAATTCCATAACTTATTTTAAAATTATTGTTTTTAAAGGTAGAAGCCATAAATGACCCATTTATAACTGTAGATTACATGGCATATTTATTTAAGTACGATTCTACACACGGTAATTATCCTGGTATAGTAACTGTAGAGGACAAGAAATTAAACATAGATGGTAAAAATCATAAAATTTATTTACATAAAAAAAATTAACTTATCTTTACTAAACCAGGTCATATTCTGAATGTATCTCGCGAAAAAAATCCCAGCAACATTTCTTGGGCACATTGGGAGATAGATTTTGTAGTAGAATCAACTGGAATACTCACCACTTACGCAAAAGCCTCAGTAATTTTTAAAATAATTTAATGAAACAATACTAATCTATTTTTTTAACAGCTTCACTTAAATGCAGGAGCAAAATTCGTCATTGTAACAGCACCATCTTTAGACATTCCTATGTTCGTAATGGGAGTCAACCATGAGAACTATGACCCATTTATGAAGATCGTTTCCGTAGCCTGTAGCACTACAAATTGCCTTGCTCCTCTTGCAAAAGTTATTCATGACAACTTTCAAATTATTGAGGGGTTGATGATGACTGTTCATGCTGCATCACCTTCCCGAAAGGTTATGGACAGTCCAGATTATGGAAACAGAAGAGAAGCACGAGGTGCTCTCCAAAATATCATTCCGACTTGTACTGGGGCTGCAATTTCTATTGGACATATTCTTCCAGAACTAAATGGAAAATTAACTGGAATGGCTATGAGAATACCAGTCGCTGATGTTTCTGTATTAGACCTTACTGTAAGATTAAATTAGTTTAATGGCTATGCCACTTGCTATATTATGCTATGTTATGAAGTAGAACATGTACATTTCTAATACACCGATACATAATAGTTCATGTTTAAAGCCTGTACTATGTTCACATAAAACTAGTACAGGATTTGATATACACACAGGGTGTTTCAGGGTTAAGTATCCAAACTTTAAATATGAATGTAGGACCTCAAAACAAGAAATAATTTTCATTTGGAGTTTTTCTCGCAAACGCTTCGTTTAAAAAATATTGGCTTCTGAAGTTACAAATAGAAATTTGAACAATTTTGTAAAAATAAAGGGATAAATATTGCTTATTATCAACTTTATTGCTAAAAACAATAGGAATTTACAAAATTTGTTAAAAAATAATATAAACCTCCAGTTCGAAAGCAATTGTTATTCCGTCTATCGATGACAGAACGAGTAACTGCTCGATATTGCTCCTCTGTTATTTCTTCGCATTGCCGCGTTGGTGTTTCCATTGCAAAACGATCACCATGGCAGCATACTTCCTATTTTTACTTCCCCGACCTATGTAATAGATGGAAGTATTGTAATCCTGATTTTTTGACAGTTCCAGATTTTGGTGAATCTTCACCCTACTGAACCCAAAAAACATATTTAAAAAAAGTCTGTCTGTTAGTCTGTGTATCTGTCTGAATGTTGGATAACTTTGAAACGCGTTGGAATTTTGGACTGAAATTTTATATTTAAGATTTTGAGCCAAAATCTGACTATCGTGTGTGGTATTAAATTGAAGCTCTCGGGAAAAGAATTCTAGTAGAAAAATAAAAATAACATTTAAACGATCGTCAATTGTTTTTTAAAATAAATTATTCAAATTATACCGAGTTTGGTGTCAATTTAAAGTTCTCGGGGAGATAAGTTTAGTAAAAATGACATTTATGCGATATTCAATTGTTTCTCAAAAAATTATTCAAGTTTTTTCAAGAGTATTATCAGCTATAATAACCCAAGGATATTGATAATTACGAAATAATTTTGTGACATTCCGAAAGCACGTTGCTTGGTAACCGCCCGCGCCCGACGCCGCAGGCGGAGGGCTGTTAACCTAAAAGCAACGTGCTTGAGGTAGCTGTCACAAAATTATAAGTATTTATCAATGGTCGAAGGTTATTTGGACAGAAAATTTTATTAATTGAAGTATCATTTTCATTGCCAAAACGTGCAAATGACATTTTTATTTAATTATTATTATAAACATAAAAATGAACATAAATAATTGTAACCTAGCAACATATTTGACATAAGTGATAATGTCCCATGGGTTGCTTTCAGTTAAATGTTGTATTCATTGGTCAATATCGTACACGTGATCAGAAATGAAAGAATTTCATTGGATATTTAGTTAACCTAAAAATTTTCAAAATTAAAGTTTTCTGGGGAAAAAATGTAGTCGAAGAATCAAAAACAACATTTAAACTATGGTCAGTTGTTTTTACCTCCCGCATTATGTATTAAGGGGAGGTATTGTGACGGGTTAAAATTTTCGAGTATGAGTTTTTAGTAAATAAATACCCCACATAGCACAAAGTAAATCCTACAGATATCTTTTAGATCACGTTATCTTTATGAGATATCGCTGTTCTACTACCAAAAGAAATATCTTTTTGCGATTTCGTTTGTCGCTTTTTATGTTATCTGAAAAATATCATTTTTTAAATCTTATAAACATCTTTAAAAGTTATCCTATAGATCTCTTACTAATATCTATTTTACATTTCTTAAAATCGATTAATTAGGTCAATTATATAAGCAAACCTAAAAAAGAAATAGCATTTATATCGCAATTATGTATGTCGCGTTGATTTAACAACCTAATAAACAATGCTGAATTTGAGGATAAACTGCCAACTTGGCGAAAAATGAAACAATGAAACAAATATATTTGTGAGTACCTTCGACCATATATAATCTAGACAAAGTATACTCGGAATTTATTGAAGCTATCATGTGCAGGCGGGGGAGGGAAAAGTTTCCCCCATAAGGATCATTGCACTAACACTAACAAAGTGCGCACTAAAAGTACAAGTGGAAAACGCTGCCCGAATTCAGTGCAGCACTAGTGCGCACTGAGTGCATAAGTGGAAAACGCTATTAGCAAATTATACAATAAACGTTCAACAAATAATGACTACATCTGTCAAACTGACGTTTACAATTCTAAATTTTAGATGAATTTATCTTAAGAAATATAAATAATAGAAGCAATTTGTAAATTATATTAAGTAATAACAGAAGGAGCACGTATGTATATAGCATTTTCATAGATTTTAATAGGTATTATTTAAAAGTCATTTATCAAAACTTATATCTTATGCAACCCGCAATAAGAGTCACGGGAGAAACTCAACCCCTCCTGCGCACCCCTTGTCTATATGATGTTGGCTTCATCTCCATGCCTACACTTTGGCCTGCTTACTGTGCCTAGACTAGTCTAGACTATGTAAGGTCGTTGGTGAGTACCTACTTATAGTATGAGTGGGTTTTGAGGTCCTACATTAATATTTAAAGTTTTGATACTTAACCCTGAAACACCTGTAGATTTATTTCTCTAGAAATGTACCTATGTTGTGTTATTTCATGACCAATAGTCATAAAGCATGACAAGTTATGTGGCCCGGCCTTTAAAGAGTGTTTAAAATATTAAAACAATTTTTTACCGGAAAGGTTCGGCTCGGAAAAGAAGCAACCTATGAAGAAATTAAAAAACAAATATTAGCAGCATGTGTTGGTGATATGAAAAATATAATGTCCTGGACTGAAGAAGAAGTTGTTTCCAGTGATTTTATAGGAAATTCGCATTCTTGTATATTTGATTTTAAATCTAGTATTCCACTAAACAATCAATTTGTAAAATTAGTAGCTTGGTATGGCAATGAATATGCGTATTCATTGAGAGTTGCAGAAATGATTCGCTATATGGCAACAAGAGCAACAACTTAAACAACTTATATTTGTATAATTCTGTCATGTAATACCCAAAAAATAGAAAAATCATAAAATTTAATTCTGATTAGTTTTCTGATCTATTACACCTAAGGCTGGGAAAAATATCGATATTATTTTTAAATATCGGATAGGGATATTGAAAAAAAACTTGTCTAGATATACCGATCAATCGATTTCCTGCCCTAATGTAGATTTTGTTGCCGCGAATGTGTTTTAATGTCCCTGGTTTGAATGCCGAATAAAAACGTATAATAGCTATTTATGTAACAAGTATATAATATAGGGTTTTATTGGCGAGACAGTTTAGGGGACGAGCGAGCGCAGCGAAGCGAGGCACATAAATGGGCGAGTCAATAAAACCCTATTATATACGTGTTGCATACAAGATTTTATGTTTGACTGCCCTATACGCAAGATTTTCTATTATCTATAATGACATTTACAAAATGACACATTTGACAAATGACAAATTAAAATTTAATCTCTAGCGAAGTGTGCCTTTTCTATTATTATTTTATTATTTCTATTATTTTATTTTACTAGTAAAATAAAGAAACTTTATTTTACTAGTATTATAAAGAGCTGCTTTATTGCTGCAAAATTATGTTATAAACAGTACTTTATAATGCAGTCGTACATAAAAAATGTTTATACGATTCTATGGTAGTCGATATGTCGATATGTGTATTGAAACACCTCTTTTACCATAAAATGTCGGAAATCCGGTAATTGTTTTCTATCCGCATATACGAATTTATGGTCTATTCGTTTGTATGGGACATAATGGTAAACAGGTAGATAGGATTTTATAGGAATCTATGGTAGTCGATATGTGTATTGAAACACTCATTTTACCATAAAATGCTGGACGCTGGAGTTGGTATTTAGGTGAAGAAATAGCTCACAAAAGCATTTGGCCACTGCTCGACAACTGCGACATCAAGACAAAATTAATACTTTTTGACACCTCGAATGTAACTTTTCACAATACGATCAATTCGTTGGCTATGCGGTTTTAAAAAAATGTTATAGTGACTTATAGGAAATATATGCACGTATGTTCCAAAAAGATCCAATATAGGTACTGATTATATTTTATAGCGAGAAATTGTTCATCGTGTACCTTGGGGATACAATATACAATGAACATCTGTCTAATCTATCCCCGGATATGTAGCTTTTTATAATCGATTGCTACCTTAAAATCGTTTTCAACCAACAACTAAAAATGTATTCTTCGTGACACTTTCGCCAGTGATTTTGGTCCTGCCGAAAGCCATAGTGGTCAAGCGTCCCAAGTTTAAAGATACACGTTTTACTTCAACACAATCTTTTCAGAGTTTTTTTTGCAATAATTTTTTATTATTATCTTTTTGATGTTTTGTTCTGTTATCTTGTTTGGTTTTCAATGTTTGGGTAATAAGAAACGAATGAAAGATATTTCTGTTATCTATTCGCTGTTTTCATGTTCCTAACTGTATGTCCATATTGTCCATACCGTCCCCAGTTGCTGTCCACGCCAAAGTATCCCCACGCCAGGGGATAGTTGGACAAATGCAGCGCTACCAAAAATTACGATGTTCTGAAAAATGATTGCTCTTAGAAAGTTCATATGAACGGAAAAGCTTCTCAAAGGACCCGTCTAAACATCGGTGTAAAAACCAAATAGAAGGGATATTTAGAAAAAAAATCTGACGTGGACACCACATGACTTCCTTGTACGCCTATGAAACTGTTCATACTTTTCTTAATAACTAAAATGTAGAATAATATAAAAAATCTGACTTTATTCTTTTAACTTATTATACAAATATATTAATATATAAGTACTACTACTACTGGTACTATACTCACAAATATATTTTAGTCATTTTATTTAAACTGCAGAAGAAGATATAAAGCATATTTTACTATTGTCACTGTCATGTCATAATCATTTAAATTTTACGTAGTAACAAATGTTAATCGATCATGGACTACAAGATACCGAAATACTAAATTATAAATATATATGGGAAGTGGGAAGTAAATGGTCGGGAATGCAGTCAATTTTCTTTATTTTCTACACTGCCAACGTTTCGACAGTGTAGAAAATAAAGAAAATTGACTGCATTCCCGACCATTTACTTCCCACATCAACTTTCCAGTCGAATATTCATCTTTTCATTTTATAAATATATACTTTAATTATTCCTAAATGATACCAGATACAAAAATATTTATAAAATACCGATTGTAGGTAATAATCACATAATCTTTCATTTAAAATTAAAAAATTTGTCTTAAATTAAATATTTATCGAAATATTTGAAAAAAGTACTACTTCCGGTTTGTAGATTGAAACCAAAAATAGGAGGTGCACAACTAGATGCTATAACAGTCCTAAATACAAAATTTCAACTTTCTACGTCTAACCGTATTTGAGTTATGCGACACACATACGTCCGTACGTACAGACGTCACGACGAAACTAGTCATAATGGATTCAGAAAAGGTCAAAACGGATATTTCCATCAAAATCTGAAAACCGAAATTTTTCGCGATTACAATACTTCCTTATTACTCCGTACAAGGAAGTAAAATGTAGAATAATATTTAAAAATCTGACGTGGCCACCACAAGACCTCCCGCCATACCTACTTTATTCTTTTAACTTAATATACAAATATATTAATATAAATATATAAGTAGTACTACTACTGCTACTATACTCACAAATATATATATATATATATATATATATATATATATATATATATATATATATATATATATATATATATATATATATATATATATATATATATATACAGGGTGAGTCATCGAAATGCCCGTCGTCGATATCTCCCTTGTCGTTAAAAATACAACATCAATTTTTTAACAGAATTTTTCGTCTACTCAAGGAGCATAAGTTAAAATTATTTTCACATATACAGGATGTTGCATAACGACTTGGCACTAATTGTTCGTCGTTTTTTAAATGAAACACCCTATATATTTTTATATATTTTGAATTGTATTTTACTTACCTATACGAACATATAAATTTCATTTTAGTTTTCCGCGGCGTTGCCAAGTTATTCAATTTTTTCTCTAAAAAAAGCCGAATACACGTATTGCTTTATAAAGGCGTACTGAAGTTATTTTAATAGTAAAAATTATGAATTTTTTTTTCTGTACAACTGTAACTATACTCTTTGTTCTGACATAACTTTTTTTAAATGTTCTTATACAGGGTGTTCAGTACAGAGAATCAAATTTACTCAATTTCAAATGGCTATAACTCGTCATTTTCAAATGGAACACCCTATATTTTATTATTCTGTTGTGTGTATTTTTGCATCTTCTTATGTTATAAAAGGTGTGCCATGCCTAAAAACATCAATTTCGAAATTAATTAAATTAATGTTTTTAGGCATAGGACACCTTTTATAACATAAGAAGAAGCAAAAATACACACAACAGAATAATAAAATATAGTGTGTTCCATTTGAAAATGACGAGTTATAGCCATTTGAAATTGAGTAAATTTGATTCTCTGTACTGAACACCCTGTATAAGAACATTTAAAAAAAGTTATGTCAGAACAAAGAGTATAGTTACAGTTGTACAGAAAAAAAAATTCATAATTTTTACTATTAAAATAACTTCAGTACGCCTTTATAAAGCAATACGTGTATTCGGCTTTTTTTAGAGAAAAAATTGAATAACTTGGCAACGCCGCGGAAAACTAAAATGAAATTTATATGTTCGTATAGGTAAGTAAAATACAATTCAAAATATATAAAAATATATAGGGTGTTTCATTTAAAAAACGACGAACAATTATTGCCAAATCGTTATGCAAAAATTCTGTTAAAAATTGATGCTGTATTTTTAACGACAAGGGAGATATCAACGACGGGCATTTCGATGACTCACCCTGTATACCGAAATACCTACTAAATTATAATTATACAGGCTGAGTCATCGAAATGCCCGTCGTCGATATCTCGCTTGTCGTTAAAAATACAGCATAAATTTATTAACAGAATTTTTCGTCTACTCAAGGAGCATAACTTAAAATTATTTTCACATATACAGGGTGTTGCATAATGGCTTGCCAATAATTGTTCGTCGTTTTTTAAATGGAACACCCTATATATTTTTATATATTTTGAATTGTATTTTATTTACCTATACGAACATATAAATTTCATTTTTGTTTTCCTCGGCGTTGTCAAGTTATTCAATTTTTTCTCTAAAAAAAGCCGAATACACGTATTGTTTTATAAAGGCGTATTGAAGTTATTTTAATAGTAAAAATTATGAAATTTTTTTTCTGAACAACTGTAATTATACTCTTTGTTCTTACATAACTTTTTTTAAATGTTATTATACAGGGTGTTCAGTACAGAGAATCAAATTTACTCAATTTCAAATGGCTATAACTCGTCATTTTCAAATGGAACACCCTATATTTTATTATTCTGTTGTGTGTATTTTTGCATCTTCTTATGTTATAAAAGGTGTCTTATGCCTAAAAACATTAATTTCGAAATTAATTATAATTACGTTGGTGACAGTAATTTGTGCTCGACAATTGATGAGTTTTGTTTGTTGCCTAGGTGCTTTGTATATTATTTAAATTTGTTTTATATTAATCAAATAAATTAAAATGTCAGAAAGAAAAATTTATGAATGAAGCACCCGACAGAGACTAATTTTCAATAAAAGTAAGCTAAGTAATTTAGTAATTATATTTAAATTATAATTTTAAAACCATATTTTTAGGTTCTGCCAATAATGGGTTATTCCGGCGTGTGCAGAAGGGATGAATTCACTAATATAATGTTAATAGATTAAATTGAGTACAAAATTAATTAAATTTTTGTAACAATATCAAAAACTCAAACGAATGGTCCAAGATGATTTGCAAACGAATTAAGTTTGGATTAATTTGATCAAAAATTATATTAATTTTAAGACCGGCTGTAGTAAAAAACAAGATTAATATTATATTTATATTATTTAGTTTATCTTTGTATGAAATATAAATATTAATTCAGTTTGTATGTTTCATTTGATCCAAATTAATAAAATTAACGTCAAAAGTAAATCCCGTTTTGTCAAAATTGTTCGTTGCCCGTTGCCTAGATATTTTGTTTATTTAATGCAGTGCTACCAGTCGCTGATAACAAAATTTCACCAAAAATCCTAGGTAATGAAGTTCATACCATCATCAAAATTAGAACTGGTATGAACTCATTCTAGTTCCGAAACAGAGAAAAATATTTTATAGCATTTTGACCATTATACAACGTATTCACCCGCCCTGGGAGGGAGGGGGGTTAAACTACCCCTAAATTTTAAAAAACGCTATTGAATTTTTTTTTTAAACTTTTCATTATACAACCGGAATACTAACAACATTTGTTGTACAAAAAATATTTTCACCCCCCCCCCCCCAGGGGTTGTGAAAACTACCCCTAAATTGTAAAAAATAAAAAAAGACGTTATTGAATTTTCTTTTCTAAACTTTTCGTTGTACAACTAAATAAGTAACAATATTTGTTGTACAGAAAATATTTCCCCCACCCCAGGGGGTGAAAAGTATACCATTATTAAAAACGAATATAAAATTGACGTAAATAGAGATTATTGAAGTGAACGATGGTCTGTTGTGTGCCTTGTGTTTCTTCTACATATTTATATTAATTAATGACATTATACAAGTATGAACATGGCACTCTGCACAGCTATTGTTTGTCAGGCTTAGTATTTCTTTAGTAACATTTTCCTTGTATACCTAGGTACCTTAGATGCACTCAGGGGGGGTTCAACTACCCCTAAATTTAAAAAAAAACGCTATTTTTTTTGAAACTTTTCATTGTACAACCGGAATACTAACAACATTTGTTTTACAAAAAATATTTTCAGCCCCCCCCAGGGGTTGAAAATAGGTGTAAACTAAATTGTAAACAACTAAAAAAAACGTTATTGAATTTTTTTATTTTACAATCATGAAATTAGCATTACTTGTATAATAAAAACAAATATTTTTTTAACCCCCTATGGAATAAGAACTACCCCTAAATATAAAAACTAATAAAAAGTAATGACTAATGAATACTATATTTTGTAAATTAACAACATTTATTATTAATATTTATAAGAATTAAAAAAAAAAATTATACATAAAAATTAAATCATTATACAGAAGATATGAAGCTTATACTTCTAGTATACAAATCTCTGGCTCAAACGCCGAAGTTTCCATTTCTTCATTTGATGCATTAGTACTATTTATATCAAAGTTTACCTTGGAATTTTGACAGCTTATACCTTTGCAGGTCTTGCAGTATACATTGCAAGTAATACCTATTTTTCTACAGCCACATTTTTTAGAGCAACCTTTCTTACAGGAACAATTAAACTTCCTCAAGAATATTTCTGGTATTAAATTTTGAGTAGAAAATAATGGCTCTAAAATATTATTGTCTCCAGTTTTCCAACCCCAATCTGTTGGATTCAGGTTATTAAATATCCAAAACTGATATTGCAAGTAGACACGTTTAGCATGTTCACCGTACTGCTAGAGCAGTCGGGGGGAGATTTCGTATGTCGTGATTTCCTGTAGTGTTTTCGAAGCAGTGTACACGAATTTGGTTGTATTCGTCAGCAGAAACTTGTTTTTGACAATAAACTTCACTCACTATGTTTAATGCAACTTTATGTAGGCTCTCAAAATCAGCGTCTTCTTTGAAGAATTGTTTTGCTCTATTTGTCAGATCAGCATCTGAATTAAGCACTTTAAAAAACTTTTCTTTACCTTTTAGAAAGAACGCGGACGTAGTGTCAGATCCGGTGAAGGAATGAATGAAGGTAATAATATCTTTTAGATTCGGATACTTAAAGCTGCTTGGGTGGTAAACTGAATGTGGTTTTCTAAGTTTGTTGGGTTTGGAAAGGTAAACATTAGAATCTATTTCGCAAAATTGCGTCATTAAAATTAATAAATCCGAATCTTCTCCGATAATCTGAACTTTGTCATAGTTTTGAGATGCTTCAATAGCTGCTTTTATGATTACTATATCTGCATTCTCGTCAGCTTGAATAACTCGTATTCCTAGACCTTCGAAAATTGGCCTTAATGTGTCTATTAGTAATTTTTTATTTACGGAATTGCCCAAAAAATCTTCCTGTGCGAAACCAACTTTATTGTCTTCAGATAAGAATATTTGATCTGCAGAGTGTTTTTTTAAAGATCTTTTTGATCTCTTAAATACCACAGTACAATTTGGATACTTTTGCAAATGTGAACAATATTTTCCAAACACTGTTCTAAAAGTGTCTACTGCTTTCCGAACAACTCGGTGGAGTAAAAATCCACCGTCAATGATTGTGCAACAGTTATTTGATAAAAGAAAATTTTGTACAGGTATAAATAAATCATATACTGCAGACTTTTTTGTTTTCCGAAAACCTTTTCCATCGAAAATGGCTGCAGGAAGGGGAGCCAATTCATAAGACAAATAATTTTTTTAAATATTTTTATCATTTGCTAATAATATTTGTCTAAATAAGAAATTTGGATCGATTGCTTTCATCTCATCCCCTACTTTGGTTAAAGTCATCATTGCTGACAATGGACGTACTTTATTATTTCTTTTCAAGTGTAGTTCTGAAAAATTACAATTATTCATTTCTTCCAAAATACTTATTCCATTTTCGTAATCCAAGTGACAATCGATTGTAGTGTCCCCAATCAAACCGGTATCTAGAGAAATTAAATACGGAAAAGTTGGGAAAGGATCATTAGTCTCAAAATATTCAGATAAAATAAACAAATCTAGTTTATCTCTTTGAATACGTGCAGGCCGAGCATCAACATGCTGATCGCTACTAGACATACTAACATTACAGTAATTTAGAAGAGTAGATATTACTTCCAATAAAACTGAGGATGATGCAATCCATTTTGATATAACGGCTTCTGTGATCCCTCGGTTAATGAAACCCGACTTGCTTTTTATGTCACTCATAACAACTTGTTCTACTGTCTGATCGGAAGGGATTCCTGACCAAAATTTATCCGTACGTCTAATCGTAAAATAACCTTTAGTTACAAATTTTGCAAATTCATCTGGATTCATATCACGTTCAAGGTCTAACATATCCTGTAGATATAAATGAGCACTTTCCGCGTAGTTAAGGTGGCCACTTGTATGGAAAAACGGAATCAGTTTTGAATGGTACGAATATGTAGCGGCCAGTTGCCTGACTTATCTGCTTCCAATAATTGCTTTAAAAGAGTCGTCATTTTGAAGAGTTGTATACACAACTTCGCCGTAGATCCTCGCTTTTCTACTTCATCGGCGTATAAACAAAATTATATTAAATATATATATTTGAATATGTTTCTCCTTCTACTGATTCTTTGAGTTCATTTGAATGATGATCCCTGAGTTCATGAAATTCAATTCTTCTTCACTTAAACTAAATGAGCTGTTTTGCATATTTCTTAATAAATGATTGCCTAAAGCGGCATTTATTAGCAAATATGCTCTTATAGATCGGCTATATGTATGACCGTCCAAGATTTTCTCTACAGTCTTTTTACCGTAAATTTGTGATAATATTGTGGCTAACCCGCTTCCACTCATAGTATGGCCTATGCTTCCCATAAACGACATTAGTAAATGAAAACTGCCTAAACGTAACTACAGAATTTTGTTCCGGAGTAGGGGATTGCTTATCGTTAGCAATTATTTCTCGAGCTTTTTTGTATATTTGTTGATCAAAAGTTACAAATATGTGTTTCTGATTTAAGGCTTTCGATTTACTTTGACTGTACGAAAGCACAGTATATATCGTGTTAAAATCGGTAGCTGGGTTATTTACAAACGGAAGACAAACAACACGCGACCTATCAAAAGACTCATCTGTAAAAAAATCCTCCATGTACCCATTCCATCCTTCAAATTCAAAATTTTTCATATGTTTTACCATACGCCAAAAACAATCAAGATTTAGCGAGTTTTATATTCATGTCTATTGGATTTTTGACCAAAATATTTTCAGCTTTTATTGAAGCTAAACCCTTGCTATTCATTGGAGGTACATAATTTAACAAAGGCATAAAACCTTCTTCTTCAAAATTAGCTGCTTCTGGTAGTTCTTTTAGTTTTGGGATTTTCAAATCAAAAGATATGGCGGTATTCCTTCTGCACCTCCCATTGTGTGAAAAGTATTTTTTCCATCAATTGTTGCTGTGTTATGATCAGTGTTATCAAAAATTAATTGTACATAAGAATCTGTATAAACAGGTTCATCGGAGGATGCAACAACAGATGCTTCAAACAATCGTACTTCATTGTAAGAATAACTGAATCCAAGACTGGATAAAATCATTGGCAATTCCTTGGAACCATACTTTTTGTACAGGAAGACACCAATACTTAGCAAAAGAGGAGACATTAATGTTAGTTTTGCAGCATGCACAATAGGATGGCATAGATAATTAATCTTCCTCATTCGCCGTTCATTATATTGCTCATTAGTATTAGAATTTCTGTGTCTAAGATCTTAATAATAATTAATTCTAGCAATGATTTTAAAGTTGGTGAAATTAAGTAATCGATATCTTTTTAAAAATTTTGAGGACTAGGGTAAATGGATTTATCTATGTTTATTGCTTTAATTTCTTCTTTAATAACATTTGCAACTCTTTGGAGAAACCGTTGTAATATCTCTTTCATTTTCCCATAACATTGACAGTCCTTTTCCAATAATTTCTTTTCTAGATAACATGAGGCCATCACTTGCTGTATGATAAAAAAAGTCATCTTCAAAAATTTGATTGATAAATTCTTTCAAGGTATAATTGTGAATTAATACATTACTTTCTATAATGTTATTTAATAGATATTGATTTATATGTGGGTAATTTGAAATATACTTCCCTATTAAATAGGTACGTTCTGTAAGATACACTTTTATTTTCACCTTTTTTTCAGATTTAGATTCTCCCTTATTATTAATATACTTCACGTAGCAATTTTTATGATACCTTATAATAATAGATAATTTTTCTGTAATACCTTGCACACGTTTAAATATCTCCTGATAGTCTGCATTTTCAGTATCTTTAGAAGAATCTTTCAATTTATTTATTTTCTAGAAATCATTTGTTATAACTATATTGTACTTTGTTTTGGCTCTTTTTTTCCTTCTTTGATATACCGGGAGTTTTTTTTATTAGTAAACATAGGGCATGTCATTACTATAGTTACAGTGTTACAGAATGACAGCAATGCATTGGAGCGTCTTTTTTATCAGTAAACATAGGGATAATTACATACTAAAATAAATATGAAATATAAATTAAAGAAATGATAAATTATTCATTTATATTTTCTACACTTAAGAACTAGGTAGATACCTACATTAAACTAATGAGAATTTTTTAAACGAATTAAATGCTCAAAATTGGAAACATTAACTTCTAAACAATATCCTAAACGATTATAAAAATAATTTATAGCGTTTGCTGGGGAGTAATATTTTGGGAAGCAGCACTAATTCGATTTTTTAATTGTTCAACATTCATTCTGTCACCATTGTACACATTATTTTTTAAGTGTTCTTAAATTCTCATTAGTTTAATGTATCTAAGTACCTAGTTCTTAAGTGTAGAAAACATAAATAAATAATTTATCATTTCTTTAATTTATATTTCATATTTTTTATTTTCGTATGTTAATTATCCCTATGTTTACTGATAAAAAAAACGCTCTAATGCATTGCTGTCATTCTGTAACACTGTAACTATGGCAATGACATGCCCTATGTTTACTTATAAAAAAATCTGACGTGGCCATCACACAACCTTCCGCCTTATCTAGACTTTAAACATATTTAAAATATACAAATAAAAATCATCACCTGAATAAAAAGATTCATTCACAGGAAAACTTTGCTGTGTTGAAGCCATCCTCCGTTCAATTACTACATTTAATATCTTACTTAGGACTTATATAGCGCTAGTATGCCAACTTGTCACCCGTCTCACCTGTCAATATTTTTTACGCAGAAACAAAAATCAACCGATCATGGATTACAAGATATCAACGTTTTATTTGATAAATTTATTTTTTAAATTTTACTGCAGATCTTTAATGCTACCAGATAAAGACAATTTTTTTATAACGTAAGTTGCAAATAACTTTTCCTCTTATTCTTATTACAAATAAATACTATATTTTTCCAAATTTATATACAATTTTGACAATTAACCTTTTCAATCTTCAAAAAATATCACTTCCGATGAAGATATTTGTACCAAAATCTACGGAGCTCTTCCAATTTATATACAAATGTTAAATACCAAATATCAAAATTTTCGGGTAATTCGTATTTGAGTTATGCGACTAACACCCCTTGACCACACACACACACACACACATACACACACACATACACACAGACATCATCGTGAAACTATCAAAAATGAGTTGTAAGGACCCTAATTCGTGCTCATCCACTAAAAATTCACCACCCGATTTTTTGCATGATTCCAATACCTTCCTTTACAGGTAAGCGGAAGGTAAAAAACTCTCTGTATGTGTCAGATGCATCTAAAGCACACAAAATGCAATGATCATCATAAGAAAAATCAGCTCTTGAATTGGAAGATTGATTAATAGAATTTTAATAAATCTCTCTAGCATGAGTTGCTTCCCTCCAGGATGTGTAATTATGAAAGCATGACTGATGAACTATTAATTTTCGTGCGTTTTCTAATTTTGAGTATTTGTTATCCATCCGCAGTTTGCTAAAGCAAATCAATTTATTCCTTTCATTGGGCCTTATATGATAAATCAATACACCTGACATTTCTTGAGCAAGGTTCTCACATATGAAACATTTCTGTTCATCCATTTCTAAAATGAAGTAAAATATGATCATTAATTTGATGATTAAATATTGTACATTTTGTATTAATGTTACGTGTTATCATAATCATACCTGAAGAATATTTAAGTAATCCGAAAAATTAAAAGAGAAAACTTGAAAATAAAATATCACTCCACTCACACCGTTCTGTTGATTCCAGTCGGCCAGTACACAACAACAATAAAAAGATTCAACACTTTTTAATCAACATACTACATTGTTAAAATCAATTTGTGATTGTTGAATTTCCATGAGATACAACAAAGTAATTTTAAAATAATATAAATATTGTTGGGGGTCTAGAAATAAAATTCGTAATAGTTCATTGTTGGTTAAATTTTTTGTATATTTTTTTTAAATAATAACTAAAATACCGGTTGTCAACCGGCCCGTATATTAGTCGGACCGGTCTGGTGATTGCACCGGACGCTTATATGGCCAGTCCGCCCCTGAGTGCCTCTAAGGTATACAAGAAAAATGTTACTAAAGAAATACTAAGCCTGACAAACAATAGTTGTGCAGAGTGCCATGTTCATACTTGTATAATGTCATTAATTAATATAAATATGTAGAAGAAACACAAGGCACACAACAGACTATACCGCAAGTTTGGTATATTATAATAAACACAAAGGACATGTGTGACTGCTTTTTAATATACAGGTGAGTCATCGAAATGCCCGTCGTCGATATCTCCCTTGTCGTTAAAAATAGAGCATAAATTTATTAACAGAATTTTTCGTCTACTCAAGGAGCATAATTTAAAATTATTTTCACATATACAGGGTGTTGCATAACGACTTGGCAATAATTGTTCGTCTTTTTTTAAATGAAACACCCTATATATTTTTATATATTTTGAATTGTATTTTATTTACCTATACGAACATATAAATTTCAAATTTACTCAATTTCAAATGGCTATAACTCGTCATTTTCAAATGGAACACCCAATATTTTATTATTCTCTTGTGTGTATTTTTGCATCTTCTTATGTTATAAAGGATGTCCTATGCCTAAATACATTAATTTAATTAATTTCGAAATGAATGTTTTTAGGCATAGGACACCCTTTATAACATAAAAAGATGCAAAAATACACACAACAGAATAATAAAATATAGTGTGTTCCATTTGAAAATGACGAGTTATAGCCATTTGAAATTGAGTAAATTTGATTCTCTGTACTGAACACCCTGTATAATAATATTGAAAAAAAGTTATGTCAGAACAAAGAGTATAGTTACAGTTGTTCAGAAAAAAAAATCCTGTATATGTGAAAATAATTTTAAGTTATGCTCCTTGAGTAGATGAAAAATTCTGTTAATGAATTTATTCTGTATTTTGAACGACAAGGGAGATATCGACGACGGGCATTTCGATGACTCACCCTGTATATAAATGTAACTAATATAAATATAAATAATAGAAAGTATACAACAATAGGCAACCATGCCATGTTGCCACATAAAAATAAAAACATGGCAGGGTTGCCAAGTTGGTACAAGACCATCGTTCACTTCAATAATCTCTATTTATAGTACAGTAAAATTTGGTTTTAAATGGGAACTAATTCCGATAAAGCTGAAAATTGGTATATAGCTTCGCATTACCTCTCTTATTAACATACTAAAAGTCCCCTACAATCCGCGTGGTGCGTCAGCCGCCATATTGGAAAGATGGCCGCCGTTTTCAGTTGTTACTTTACAGCAAAATTTCAAATTAATAAATTGTAGAGCAGAAAATTCTCTACAAAAAACATTTGTACAGTTTTCACGTATCATGAACAGTAACCGAGATAAATGCGAAAATACATCTTCTAAATTCGCAGTTACTGTAATTGTTGTTGAATAAACCATGAATACATCAACTATAACATAAAATGTTATTATAATAATATATGCAATTGATAACACAAACATTACCTATGTTACAAATTAAAAAAAATAATAAGTATTTTTATTAATTTATTAAAGGTTTACCCACCCCTATTCACACCATTTAGTGTACATAGCACAACGCTTTTGCAATAATATCATAACCTTGTTTCATGGCACAAAAATGACTGTAACTTTTTAAGGAATTATAAAACAGACTTCCGATTTGAAGCATTCATTTTGACAGACATTTATCTATCAAAAGTATTGTTAACAACTTTTTGGGGGAGTATGGATTAGCCATAATTTCAAGAAAGAAAATTAAGATTTAAAAAAAATTAATTTCTTGTGTTTAATCAACTTTGAATATCGCCTTCTGGGTTCTAGCATGTAAGTTTTTGACATTTTGTAGTAAGATAAATTATTTTAAAAAGGTCTAGCAAGATCAAAATTTAAACTTTTTTTCAAAGAGAAATTGTAGTATTTTGTTTATTTCTTGTGTAATTACCTATAATTTCTTAACGAATCAAGTTATCGACTTCCGGTTTTCGGCATTGGATTTATAGAACATTTTTCTATATGATACTTTATACTAAAAAATTTTACATGCCTTGGTTAGTCTTAAATTTAAAGTTTTCTCCGAGAGAAAATAGTTAAAATTTAATATTTTTTTTGTTTTGCTGTGTTTAATCAACTGTAATTTTTTAATGAATTAAAATATAGACTTCCGGATTTAAAAATCAGGTTTCTCAGACATTTTTCTATTATATACATTACTATACAAACTTTAAAAAGTTTTGTCCAGGCAGAAATTTAAAGTTTTTTTTCCGAGAGACAATAGTGAAATTTTAGATTCATTATTTTTAACTGTGTTTAAATAACTGTAATTTCTGAACGAATCAAGATATCGACTTCCGGTTTCCGGCATTGGATTTCTGAGACATTTTTCTGTTAGGTAAATTATACTAAAAAAATTTGATGGCCTTGGTTAGCCCGTAATTAAAAATTTTTTCTGAAAGAAAATAGTGAAATTTTAATATTGTTTTTGTTTGCTGTGTTTAATCAACTGTAATTTCTTAACGGATTAAGATATCGACTTCCGGATTTAAAAATTTGTAACTGTGTTTAATTAACTGTAATTTCTTAAGGAAACACGATATCGACTTCCGGTTTCTGGCATTGGATTTCTCAGACATTTTTCTATAAGATACATTATACTCAAGATTCATTAAAAAATTACAGAAATAAAAGAAATACTACAATTTCTCTTTGAAAAAAAGTTTAAATTTTGAGGTTGCTAAGGTCGCTAAAAGTTTCTAAAATAGTGTGTTTTACTAAAATAAAAAAAAAAGTACATGCTGGAAGCCAGAAGACAATATTCAAATTTGTTTAAAGTTAGTCGTAATTTTCTTTTTTGATATTGTGGCTAATCTATGACCTCCCTCCCACAAGTGTTGCGAACAATAATTATGATAGAAAAATGTCTGTAAAATCGAATGATTCAAACCGGAAGTCGGTTTTATCATTCGTTAAAAAATTACAACCGTTTTAGTGTCATGAAACAAAGTTATGGTATTATTGCAAAAGCGTTGTACAGTTGTTGTTCTATGTACACTAGGTGGTGTGGAAAGGGTAAACCTTTAATAAAAATACTTATTTTTTTTAAATTTGTAACATAATGTTTGTGTTATCAATTGTATATATTATTATAATAACATTTTATGTTATACTAGATGTATTCATGGTTTATTTAACAACAATTACACTGACTGCGAATTTAGAACATGTATTTTTGCATTTTTCTCGCTTACCATTCAGGTACGTAAAAACTTTAAATATGTGCTGCTCTACAATTTATTAATTTGAAATTTTGCTGTACAGTGACCCCCTAACGAGTAAAATGCAAAAAACTGAAAACGGCGGCCATCTTTCCAATATGGCAGCTGACACACCACTCGGATTGTAGGAGACTTTTAGTATGTTAATAAAGCCTGTTTTACATTATACTTTTTTCGTCTAGATTCATGCTAGATTTCTCGTTTGATTTCCATCCGAGATCCGTCCGATTTTCATACTTTATTTCCAAACTATTCGTATACAATCGGAATTCTTCGATTTTTTCCGAAAGGGTCCAACTTAGGCAACTTCAAAAAAATATATAATTTTCTTACTTATTCTGGCAAGTGACAACTTAAGATTTGGACGTTAGAATTTATAGTGGAAAAAATATGAACACAACTTGAATAACACGTACAAGTGCACAACTCATAAACGTCAACGAGAACAAATCAAAACAAAATATCAAAACTTTTAAAGGTTGGTCAAACTGACTCCAGATTGAACTGCGCATGCGTAGACAAATCTAGTATGAATCTCGAATAGAAAAATAGAGCCGGGCGTATATTTCTATACTAGAAAAAAGTATGGAAATCGAACGGAACTCGGATGGGAATTTCTGATTTACATTATACTAGAAATGGCTAGGAACTTCTCGGATGAATCTCGAACTAGAATCTAGACGAAAAAAGTATAATGTAAAAAAGGCTTAAGAGAGGTACAGGTAATGCGAAGCTATATACCAATTTTCAGCTTTATCGGAATTAGTTCCCATTTCGAGCAAAATTTATTAAGTCTAATGGGACCGTTAGCGCAAAGCTTAGCATAGGTACGTATTACACGATACATACTTACGTAAAAATAAGAAGACGTACGTATAATGTTACTGCGTGTAATTATGTCTTCTCTGTTGAAGTTTATACAACAATACCTGTGACAATACTACAATTATTATAATCATGTCATAATTAAAGTCGGAAAGTCGAAGAGTTAAAAAATGTATTGTTTCAAAGAGGTGCCAAAACATCTTGACGAAAAACAGAATTAATAGAAAAGTTACTTGAAATTTAATTTGTATAATAGTTATTTTAATACATAATTCAATTGTAGACAGCATCTTTTTCAAATATTAAGTTATTTTTTCTAAATCCAAATTTGTCTCCTATGGTCGTTTAGGATTTTAAATCGCGAATTACTTTTGCCATTGCAGTGTACAATACAGCATTCGCGCATTTTGACTTTCGTTGATTCGTTTCATATACAGCATATACACAGGTTTGACGTTTCAAAGTCATTTGAAGGTTAAAAGAAATTAGCTCCCTAGCGAACCTATCGGGAGAAATATTGCGCTAACGGTCCCATTACTTCCCCGATCTATGTAATACAGGGAAGTATTGTAATCGTGATTTTTTGACAGTTCGAGATTTTGGTGAATCTTCACGTTTTAG
Source organism: Agonum fuliginosum (assembly GCA_947534325.1). Taxonomy (NCBI): domain Eukaryota; kingdom Metazoa; phylum Arthropoda; class Insecta; order Coleoptera; family Carabidae; genus Agonum; species Agonum fuliginosum. The sequence goes on along the minus strand of OX384031.1, from coordinate 18,983,020 downwards.
ACCCTACTGAACCCAAAAAACATAATTTAAAAAAAAGTCGGTCTGTAGGTCTGTCGGTCTGTCTGGATGTTGCATAACTTAAAAACGCGCTGGAATTTTGGACTGAAATTTTATATTTAAGATAGGTATTTTTACCGTGAGTTTCATTTAACGTGAAACATGGGATCTTTCATATCCATGGTTACGAATTTGACAGCAATGTATTAGAGCGTTTCATTTAAAATAGAACATAGCAAATGAAATATGTATGTATTTCTAATCATTTTAGTAATGAAAAAAGTTGCAAGAAATATAAACATTTAATAGATATTTTTTCAGAATACAATTTATAACAAATTCTCAAATACACGAAATAAATTAGATACTTGTCTGAGGCTAACATTTGCATTATACCAACGTATCTTCAATTGTATATTCAATTGTATCTTCAATTGTATACCTTATTTTCAACAACACAACCCTAATTGACAGGTAATATTTACTTGATAATGACAGCCTATGTTCTATTATTCGTAACCATGGATATGAAAGATCCCATGTTTCACGTTAAATGAAACTCACGGTATACAGGTTGGTGGAGGTGAAATGCGAACATAGGGAACATACATGACAATCGAACTTTCATGCCAGGTATCTTGATATATTTTGTAGTAGTGTCACAAAACGAAGTAATGTGAATTTGTGTGGCAAAAACGGTAATCAATAACAGAAATAATAATAAAATCTAAAAGTGCATGTAAACTTTCTCGTTCTGCTCGTACACATACATTATTATGCAAAGAAATTATTTTAATGAAAATAAAAATTTCAAATAATATGACAGCTACTTTGACATTGACAGTACTTATTCCACGTATATCAAGATGCCTAGCATGATAACTCCATTGTCATATTTCCCTATGTTCGCATTTCACCTCCACCAACCTGTATGGTTGGTGGAGGTGAAATGCGAACATAGGGAACATACATGACAATCGAACTTTCATGCCAGGTATCTTGATATATTTTGTAGTAGTGACACAAAACGAAGTAATATGAATTTGAGTGACAAAAAGAGTAATCAACAACAGAAATAATAATAAAATCTAAAAGTGCATGTAAACTTTCTCGTTCTGCTCGTACACATAGATTATTATGCAAAGAAAATATTTTAAAGAAAATAAAAATTTCAATAATATGACATCTACTTTGACATTGACAGTATTTATTCCACGTATATCAAGATGCCTAGCATGATAACTCCATTGTCATATATTTCCCTATGTTCGCATTTCACCTTCACCAACCTGTATATATACAAGTGTAGCGCTTTAAGAATGTTTAAACCTCATTCACATAATGCCCATGTCTTACCGGCATGGCACGAAGCATGGTGCTCGATGGAACAAATGAATAACGTAAAAATTTTATCGCCGCTATTCCGTCGAGCATTTTGACATATGGAAATTTGTTGCTGATTTCGCAGTGAGTCCTCAATATAATGTTTGACATTTGGTGAATAATTGATGTCAAAATAGTAACAGTAAGTAATATGAGCTAATTATTGATTTAATTAACACAAATAATTGATGAATTTTAATTCTCAGCTGTTTAAAATAATTTTTAGAAACCATCAAAGTACGAAGTGAAATATACAAATTTTCGTATGACATTTTGCTATACCGGTGTGACACCCTTTTGACAGCTTTGAACGAAGCAAAATGCCACATCGAGCACCGTGCTTCATGCCCATGTCACACCGACGTGGCATGAAGCACGGTGCTCGATGTGGCATTTTGCTTCGTTCAAAGCTGTCAAAAGGGTGTCACACCGGTATAGCAAAATGCCATACGAAAATTTGTATATTGCTATGTTCACTTCGTACTTTGAAGGGTTTTGAAAATTATTTTTGACAGCTAAGAATTAAAATTCATCAATTTTTTGTGTTAATTAAATCAATAATTAGTTCATATATTGACAAAAGCTGAAAGGGTTATATTCTTATTATCAAATTACTTACTGTTACTATTTTGACATCAATTATTCACCAAATGTCAAAAATTATATTGAGGACTCACTGCGAAATCAGCAACAAATTTCCATATGTCAAAATGCTCGACGGAATAGCGGCGATAAAATTTTACGTTATTCATTTGTTCCCATAGAGCACCGTGCTTCGTGCTATGCCGGTGTGACATGGGCATCATGCAACGGCGGTGTGACATGGGCATAAGCATTTAGTTTTAAGGGTTACATTATGTTTACGTATACGAAAGTTTAAATTCATCTATCTAAATACGAGCATTCACACTTCCAAGTTCCAATTATTTAGTTAGATGAATTTGAACTTTTTTAAACGTAAACATACATGTAAACCTTAAATATAAATTGTTATGTGGATTCAGCTTTAAACCTCATTCATATAAGTATTTAGTTTTAAGGTTTATATTTTTTTCTGTTTATGATTAAGAAAGTTTAAATTCAAGCACTGTAAATGCCAAGGGTCGCGGAACGATTTTTTCATAGGGTGGGCTCAACATTATTATCTTTCTTACCAAATTTTATGTAATATCGAGTTACAGGATATTTTATAATTTCTTAGAAAAAAGTCTATAAATTTCGACCTAACTAAAACCTACAAACTTTTAAAACTCATATCATCTTTTGACAAATTTTATAGAGAATCGTATGCCGAAATCCCGATGTCAATAATTTTATTCAATCAGAAGTCACGGTAAATTAAACACCAAAATGTAAAATAAAAAACAAATTTTACTTCCTTGTACGAAGTAAGGAAGTATTGTAATCGCGAAAAATTTCGGTTCTCAGATTTTGACGGAAATATCCGTTTTGACCTTTTCTGAATCCATTATGACTAGTTTCGACGTGACGTCTGTACGTACGTACGTATGTGTGTCGCATAACTCAAATACGGTTAGACGTAGAAAGTTGAAATTTTGTATTTAGGACTGTTATAGCATCTAGTTGTGCACCTCCTATTTTTGGTTTCAATCTATAAACCGGAAGTAGTACTTTTTAAAAATATTTCGATAAATATTTAATTTAACACAAATTTTTTTATTTTAAATGAAAGATTATGTGATTATTACCTAAAATCGGTATTTTATAAATATTTTTGTATCTGGTATCATTTAGGAATAATTAAAGTATATATTTTTAATTTAGTATTTCTTTATCTTGTAGTCCATGATCGATTAACATTTGTTACTACGTAAAATTTAAATGATTATGACATGACAGTGACAATAGTAAAATATGCTTTATATCTTCTTCTGCAGTTTAAATAAAATGACTAAAATATATTTGTGAGTATACTAGTATAATAAGTTAAAAGAATTTTTTATATTATTCTACATTTTAGTTATTAAGAAAAGTATGAACACACAAGGCGTACAAGGAAGTCATGTGGTGTCCACGTCAGATTTTTTTGTTAACCTTTTGTAAGAATATCCTTAAATTGTGACTAAACCCGTGCGACAGAAAATTTGAAAACAATTTTACTCATAGAGGAGTATTCAGGAAATTGGATTCTGCAAACCGGAAATCCATATTTTTATTCATAAAAAATTACAGCCGGTTTTGTATGATGAGACATAAACTACAACTTGATCAAAATTTATCGTTTTTTTCAAATTACATTTTCACGATTTTCTCGAAAACTATACCACTTTCATAAAAAAAATATGTATAACATTTTATAGCAAATTTTGTGCTCTACAATTTGTTACTAACTGTTTTTTCGTAATATTAATTATTTACGAGATAAAAATTAAAAACAATAGACGGCGGCCATTTTTTCAAAATGGCGGACGAAACTCTAATCCAATCGATTGAGACTTTTAGTATGTTGTTGATAAAGGTATTGGGAAGGTGTATACCAAAATCTCGCTTTCTACTAATTTTTCGACAAAACGACAAAATATGATCTAATTTGACTGGACTATAAATATTTTTGTGAGATTTAAAAATTCATGTAAATTTTTATTCCTAAAATCATTTATCTCCGAGCAGCCGGGGTGGGCTGGGCACACCCTGAATTATGTCAGGATGGGCTTGAGCCCCCTCTGCCCCCCCCGGCTCCGCGGCCCCTGGTAAATGCTCATATTTAAGTAGTTAGATGCAGTCAAACTTCATTAAACAGTAGTTTAATGAAGAAATTAAACATAAATCTAAACCTTAAAACTAAATGCTTATGTTAATGGGATTTTAGATTGTCCATTTCTAATAGTGAATTTAATTTTCTAATTTCAATTACAAATTCATAACTGATAAGGTAGGTACATACCTATCTAATTATTTTTCAAGAGCATATTTTATTTTAAAACTTAGTGATAAAGCGTGTTTTTGCAGTATAAGTAATTTCCAAAGAACTTTATTTAAAAGGTACCTATATGACATTTTTTGAATACGATTCTTACGTTCTTATAAAACACATTGTATTTCTTTTTTAATGGGAATGTCATTGTTTTCTAGTGTATATTTTGCTCAAACAATTTTTTTTAGAAATATAGAATGTGGGTACCTTATAGAAAAGAACAAAAAACATAAACATAATGTCAAGTAAAAAAAAATTCAAAAATTAATTATGTTTTCCCTAAGATACTTAAATTGAGAATTAAAGAGTAATTAACCATATTTAAGTTTTGTATGTACCTATTTTTCTTTTCTTACACGGTTACATTATCTTATGGTTTTCAATTTGTAGGTAAGTAACAAATTATTGGGTCGATTCTGTTCAAATCTGTAAGTGCTACAGATATGTAAAATTATAAATATGAAACAAAATCGCAATGCAATCTATAATCATATGAACATTTTTATACTTGTCAACAAACATTGATGTGATTTTGTTCATTATTTAAAGATTTACAAATCTGTAGCATTTACATATTTGAACAGAATCCACCCATAATTCGAAAATGTCACATTATTTTTTATTCTAATAAATCCTACCTAGGCGAACAGAATAATAATTATTAGTGTATCTGTCTATCAACAAAACATTTTGGTAGGTCTGGATAATAGAGAAGATATAGTTCAAAAAGTAAGAAAAAATAAATTACTCATTTTTATTTTCTTAAAAGTTCATATTATCAAAATTTATTAATACTTATTAATATCATGAAGGATAAATATATGAATGAATTGCGCAAATATTATCATCATTATTTATTTAAAGACATTTCGGGTCCAATATGTGATACACATACCAAATCACCGAAAAATTAGTTACATGATGCAGTAACATTATACAAAATATTTATCACAAATAATACAAACAAACAGATAGTTTTGATTCAAACAAACATATGTTAACGTGTTTGTCCTCGCTTTCAATGTTTACAAAACTAAGAACCATTCAAATGCGAACAGTAGAAAGGACTTAAACCATAAAGTTCCTTCTAAAAATTAAAGCACCACAATAGGGAGAGGTGAAATTGTTCAGAGGTCCATTGCAAACTGTTCGTTGGTCTCTTCGATGGTGGCAATGGGTATCGTGGGGCTACTGGGTAGGCAGTTACCCACAGGTGAGTGGGGCATGCCCCTCACCAATCCTGACGGGATGCTGCATTTTGGCGGCGTTTGGGATATCGGAGAATTGCGCAGGTTCATCAGGAATGATCTGTCGTACACGATCTTTGTGCCTGGAAAAAGAAAAATAAATTAGTAAATATATCTGTAAAATATATGCTTTTATTTACGATTATAAAATATATATTCGTACATGTTTTCAGTTTAGTTATAGGTAGGTACTCCAGTAAATATTTTAAAATTATTACTCAACTAGCATTTTGATCAACAAAACATCTTCTATTGTAGTTTTTGACTAATAGAACTGAAATAATATAAAATAAAACTGGAAATCGTACCCTGCTAGCTATTAATATTCAAATTAAAATTATTTATTTTTTAATATAATATATAAGAATAGTATCCTACTGCCTGTGCCTACTCGAGTTTATTATTAATGCGGCAAAACTCATTACGAATGATTAGGTACTGCACGAGCTGAAACTTTTATTTTCATATGAGTTAAATAATTGTTAAATACTTATTCTTATTCAGTTACTGTTATTGTTTAAAAGAATGACTAACATTAACAAAAACGCATTGCAACATGCGAATAAATTATTGAACCTGTATTCAAAGAATAGATTTACGTTTTATTATACCCGTGAAGGCAAACTACTATTATATTTACATTAGTATTTATGTATTTGTTTATTATAAAATGTAAATTGCAATTATATATTTCTAAACTTTATCATCTCTCATTTCAAAATTCCAAGGGTCAGTGTACATTATTTGCAAGATAAAACGAAACGAGGTTAACGCAAAAAGATATTTTTATCACTGATAACTATTGTTGGCACGGATTCAGTGTAAATATTCAAGCCGGCAGCGCTGAAAATACTCGGCGTAGTTTTACATTTCCTTTGGTAAACGTGTGCAATGCATTGCGACTGCAAAGGGCATTGCCTGCTGGTAGCAGCACTCAACGATGTCTTTTGTTACAATGTTTACTCATAAAACATCTGTTTCTATTTTTTATCATTTAGTCAGAACAGACTCATTAAAAAAAGATAAGGCATTAGACAAATTGATTTAAAATACTATTGTTTGATAGAAAAAATCTATTAAAATGAGAAAACAAAGAATTTCAATTCAGATGATAACAGGAAATTTTAGAACTTAATTTGGAAAAACTTATGTAGGTATAATTATAAGTTCTAGATTAGCCTATGGTTTTTTAAATCACTCTGTTTAGATTACTTTGATAGAAAAATTGCAGACACGTTAATTGGCAATTATATAACGTGGCCTAGGTACTACATATACTGCACCAAAACATAATGTCACATATAAAGCATGACTGAAGTGACCTAAAGAGTGATAAAAATATTGTTTAAAAATTTAGCAGGTTAGGTTAGGAAGCATGTGCTTATCAAAAAAAATTATTCATCAGGATGTTTATAGAATAGTCATATTCAAAACAAAATAGGGTGTTATAATTACAAAATATTCAGTGTTGTGTTTTAAGGCGCTACCCGCTACGCTTGCCACGGTGTAGTATCTGAATTTCATTAAATTTTGGCTTTATTGTTCAAAATAAAAATCTGAAATTTAAACATGACAACATGAGTAATGACGAAATATTATTTAATCAAAAAAATCATACAATATATTGTTGCGACAACAATTACAGGAAAAAGAGTTAATTTCTGCATTTTAATATTCTAGATTCTTAATGCATACAATTAAATTTTGTTTGACATAACCGATTTCTTACGATGTTCCGACGAGTCTCACAAGAAGTTTTTTTAAAAAAAACATCAAACAATAAGTTTAAAAATATTTAAAAATTGACGTAATTTATTATTTTCGCCAGTTTTCACAAATTAATTTCCAGTAAACTATTATATATTTCAAGAATATCGTCATGTGGCACCCTAGGGACAGACTTAATAAACTTACATTTCAAATATGAGTTTATAAAATTCAAAAACAAAGTCAAAATCTTGAATATTGTACCATCCTACGTTGCTTTCATAGCAAAGTGTATAGCCTTAACTCAAAGTCATGACATCTAGTAATTAATAAGTTAAAGCAGTATATAGGATAGGTATACATATATATATATATATATATATATATATATATATATATATATATATATATATTTCAACTTTTATTTGTTTGTAGTAGTACCTATATGCTCTCTAAAATTATTACTTTGCTAACTGTTTTGAGTAAAATAATATTTTAGGGGATCCAGTCTTTTAAAATAACGTAACCTAGGCTGTTACATTTTATAGGATTATTTTCACTGATTTTCATTATTTCATTGCCTACGTTTTTCGAAATTTTATTTTAAAGTTACATTTTAGAATAATTTTGGATAGTTACTGAACAAATTTGGAGAGCATATACTAAAAAAAATTGTATGTAACACGTATACAAACCGAGTTTTAGAGAAATCATCTAATTTAAAGACTCGGCTTGCGCCTCGCCCGTAAATAGATTCGTTCTTCGTACTTACATAAATAACTATTTTAGCTTCCTTTTGTATTTCTCAAAAATCATCTGACAGGTGATACTATGCAGAAATGTGTAAGATTTTATCTACCTATTAAAAATTTTATGCATAATAAACTTTCAAAATCATTATCTTATGTAGATATTAATATTTTACTTATGTACTATTTCGAATTTTTAAAACACTTGTTCACTGATACTTTCAGTTTTTTAAACCAACGCCTCGTTATATATGAAACATAAGCAAATTTTTTAATAGGAAAGAGTAATAATTTATATTAAATTACTGTGTAACTATTATTTATGTATACATATATTATCGTGTAGAAATTTCGATATTTCCTAAACTTAAATAAATGATGATTATTATTATTACGCGTATAAACACATACACAAAATAATAAATCGTGAATTTAGGTGAAATTTATAATTCATAATTTTATTACAAGTGATGAAGAAGAAATATTTTTTTTTTATTCACTAAGAATATTATTCTTACCTCCTGGTGTGGTAGAGTAAAGAGTACCTCCTGGAGTAGAAGAATAATCACTAGGCATCTGAGAAGGATCGGTAATAAACATTCTTCTAGGAATGGCTTTACTTTCCGAAATGGCAGACATCTTCACTAATAAATGCTATTTCGAGATCTATATATCAACAGTAACTAAATAATACTTGAGTGAGCAATTAATATAATTGCAACTACTTGAACTGTTTACTGTTATAATGAATACAAGTCTCAGATAAACTGACTGGTTTGGAGGCTTGGGAGCTGGTATACATATACTACTCGAGCGACGCAGTTCCCCTTCCCCGAGGAGGTGGTGTTTGTGTACACGTGTGGAGAACACACGCACGCACAAACGCACGATCTGTTGTGCACGTCCACCAGCCGGCAAACAACAACAACAACAACTCGCTAATTTTGTTTCCTGCCAGTTTTTGTTTTACCACGACTCGGCGCCTTGACGAATAGATGAACGAGAACGACTTCTTGTGTAGGGATATTGTTGTTGTTTACAAACAACCGCAAGGACCTTATGGGGAAATATCATAGTTTGCTGGGAGTAATAATCTGATCTAACAAGAAATACATAATCACGCCTTTTCTCCAACTTGAATGTGATAGCCTTATATAATGAATCATCGATGTTGATTACACAAAGTAATCATAAAAATGATTGACCGTCACGAGACTTAAAAAGTCTATTTTTCAATCAAAATTATTTTCCGCGAAAAAAGCTAGTATTCATTTCCTGTCAAACGAATGTTATGTGGTGCCATTATGACATATTTGGAGTTTATCTTGTTTTTAGCTCTCAGTTCTGTAAGAAAGAGAGGTATTATTGTAATCATAATATATGACATTTTATATTTTTATAATTTGCTTGTCATTTACCTACACTCAAATATAATTTTATTTTTTGTTTTCATTGGTAAGTAAAAACCGAGATTGTAAAAAAATGGTAGAATATTTAACTTCTTGTTATTGCTAAATGGTGTTAGATAGAAAGAAATTTTCAAACAAAAAATCCAATTAATCCATATATTGTTCAGATATTTTAGCAAAACCACTTCAGACCTTCAAGAAATTACTACTTCTGGGTGCACGATGAACACCAAAATCTTATCAGATCTAATCTAGGTTGTAAGAATTTTATATACAAGATTTCAATTTTTTATTGAGTAGGTATTTGACTTATCGTACCACCTACCACCAACATCCATCCAGCCAACCACACACACACACACACACACACACACACACAGACCACAGACATCATCGCGAAACTATCAAACTCGTATTCTCGGGACCTCAAAACATGCTTGGTGCTTATCCATTGAAAAGTCACTTTCGAAATTTTAGCATGATTACAATATACCTATCTTATAAATCGAATGGCGAATATTATGAAAATATAAAATGCCATTATATTATTTATATGATTGTTAGACAAAACATTTTTGGTTTATATCTTTATTTTAGTCGTTATATTACATTGCACAACACAACTAAATATCTCAAGTTATTATTAAGTACGTACTTGACAGTTTTACACACTACACACATGTTCAGTATCTCGGTCTCTTTTCTTCACTCGCGGCAAGTTGTACAGCACGCACGGTGCTTTCTTCTAGGCGATCTCGGTATGCTGGTGGCCTTGGTGTCTCAGCGCGCATATTTGAATTTTGGCTAACAATATAGTATATTAGAGTAGTCGCAAAATAAGATGGAACCGGATATGCGCGAACTGTACTCAGCTGAACTATATTATTACCCGACCTGAAAATATTTACTTGTATTGTTGTATTGTCTGAGTCAAAAACATTAGTAAGATATACTGCGAAACAGTTTTATAAGTTGCAAATTATAAATTATTATTAAGTATTATAAATTATAATGAAAAGATGAATACTCGACTGGAAAGTTGATGTGGGAAGCAAATAGTCGGGAATGCAGTCAATTTTCTTTATTTTCTACACTGGCAGTGTAGAAACTAAAGAAAATTGACTGCATTCCCGACTATTTACTTCCCACATAAATTATAATATTACACAGGAAAATTGTTAAGACACTTTATACCAAGACTGACAGAACATGTGATCACAGCAGAAATCTCACTTTTGACACGATCATAATACACCCCTAATGTTTACGAATGGACTCGTTCAAACCAAAACACGTCTTTCGCGCAGGTCACGTGAGGTTTCATCTTATTTTGCGACTACTATACATAATAATAATGAGCACAGAAAGTGAATGATATTAGATATTGTGTGAGTGAAAATGTTGACGCACGAGGCTTGCCGAGTTCGGCGTTCGGAAATCTCACGAGCATTTGATATACACTTTCCGGAGAGTCATGTAGGTACACTATTTTGCCCACGATCATAAATATTAAATATTTTATTCAACTCTGTCACTGTTATAATTTTAAATTTACGAAGAAACAAATAAATCACGATCATGGAATACATATGACACAAGATTTTCAATAACAAGAATATAAATTATATTTAAATTATACCAGATACAGCAAAAGTACTACCTACTTTAATTTATGTGAATAAATCACTTTTAATGTTATGTATGTCCATTTTAATGGAATAATACAATTTACTACGAAATACTTAATGATGAAAAAAATATCAAATGTCAGAAAGACAACTAGTGAAACAAAAATTAAAACTGTGGCGATATGACCTGTTCGATAACATATCAAACGGGTTGAACGGATATTTGATATTATTTATTTATGTAGCTAGGTAACTGTATGGAAACTTTGTTTCGTATATGGTCGTGGGAAAAAGTTCATTTGTTGTATGTTTTAGAAATCGTAGAGTATGGCGAGAGATCATGTTCTGACCACATAAGACTTTTAAAGCTTGCAGTAAAGCAGAAAGTATAAGTAAAGAGTACTATTATTAGGTAATTTTGAAATTAAATGGCAATTTTTAGATATTTAAAGGTTAAGATTTTGTATCATGTATTCCCTGGTCGTGGATATTTGTTTCTTCGTAAAATTAAAATTATGACAGTGACAGTTGACATAAAATATATTTATGAATAAAATGTTTACTATTTATGGTCGTGGGAAAAATAGTGTACACAACTCTCTGAAAAGTGTCTATATCGAATGTTCGTGAGATTTCCGAACTCTGCAAGCGTCGTGCGTCAACATTCTCACTCACACGATATCATTCACTTTCCTCACTAAATAATACGTTAGTAGGTAACTCATAATTCATTAGTAACGAACTATCTTCTGTGTAAATGACACTTTACAGCCATTATGGTAACTAAATAAATGATTTATTACAAAGTTTAGACCTGTAATGTATTACAGGCTCATAGAAGGGACTTTACAGGTCTCTTCTGCTCAATTGTCTTACTGCTAACGACCTTTATATGTAATGTATGTTTCTTAAAAATTATAAAATAAATTTATGAAAAAAATGATTTGAAGATGGAAATAAAATTTTGTACGCGGTCCGCTTGCAAATAATCTTTACTGTCGCTGGCCCACCAAACTTTCCAGCTCAAGATCAAGATGATTGAATGAATATGAAGGAGAGCTCAAGTTAAATAAAACCGTGTAAAAACGAAAAACGACGTTTAGTCCAGTCAACGAAGGATCATTTTGGGCAAATGACGGTTCAAAATCCGAAAGTTTTGAAACTTTGTAGCATTGTTCGGGAAGGTCTAGTAATTAACATAACAAAAGTCCTGACCCGTAGGTGGTGAGCGGGGGCGTGGGGACCACAAAATGGCTGCCAAAATCTGGTTTTTCTATAATATCTCGTTATCGTTGCGTTGTAGAGTACAAGTACATATTACAAAGTTGTAGAGAATAAAATTTGCTACAATTTTGATATAAAACAATTTTTCCCCAGATCAATGGTTCGCAAGTTATGATAAAGACAAGCGGAGCGTTTTGTTTGCTCTTTGCAAAAATGTTGAATTTTTCCTATTGCAACTGTAACTTTCAAACAGATGAACATATCGACTTCCGGTTTTAAATATTCAATTTAGCAGACATTTTTCTATCCAAATTAAAATTTTCAGATTTTGGGAACCCTTGTATAGCAACATTTTTAACAAAGAATGTAAATAATTTTTAATTTTTTTTCTTTAATTTTTGTGATTTTCTTACTATAATTTCTGAACTAATTGAGATAATGACCTCCGGTTTTCGGAATTGAATTTCTTAAACAATTTCCTATAATATACATTATATTAAAATTTTTTATAGGCCTTGGTTAAGCTAAAATGTTGAGTTTTTTTCGAAGAGAAAATGGTAAAATTTTGGCATTTTAAAAATTTCTTGTGTTTAATCAGCTCTGTATTATAAACGAATTGAGATTGAGATTTCATATTATTGATGAATAAAATCTGAGTAGGACTGAACAATATTACAAGACTATTATTGACTGGACTATAATATAGAGCTTATTAAACACAAGAAATTTTAAAAATATCAAAATTTTACCATTTTCTCTTCGGCAAAAACTTTAAATTTTAGCTTAACCAAGGCCTATAAAAAATTTTAACATAATGTATATTACAGGAAATTGTCTAAGAAATTCAATTCCGGAACCCGGAAGTCGATATCTCAATTAGTATATAATATAGAGCTGATTAAACACAAGAAATTTTTAAAATGCCAAAATTTTACCATTTTCTCTTCGAAAAAAACTTAAAATTTTAGCTTAACCAAGGCCTATAAAATGTTTTAATATAATGTATATTATAGGAAATTCAATTCCGGAAACCGGAGGTCATTATCTCAATTAGTTCAGAAATTATAGTAAGAAAATCACAAAAATTAAAGAAAAAAAATTAAAAATTATTTACATTCTTTGTTAAAAATGTTGCTATACAAGGGTCCCCAAAATCTGAAAATTTTAATTTGGATAGAAAAATGTCTGCTAAATTGAATATTTAAGACCGGAAGTCGATATGTTCATCTGTTTGAAAGTTACAGTTGCAATAGGAAAAATTCAACATTTTTGCAAAGAGCAAACAAAACGCTCCGCTTGTCTTTATCATAACTTGCGAACCATTGATCTGGGGAAAAATTGTTTTATATCAAAATTGTAGCAAATTTTATTCTCTACAACTTTGTTACAAGTACTTGTACTCTACAATGCAGCGATAACGAGATATTATAGAAAAACCAGATTTTGGCAGCCATTTTGTGGTCCCTACGCCCCCGCTCACCACCTACGGGTCAGGACTTTTGATATGTTCATTACTAGACCTTCCCGAACAATGCTACCAAGTTTCAAAACTTTCGGATTTTGAACCGTCATTTTTCCTATTTTGACTGGACTAGTTCTCGTGCAGAAATTGTTGTTGTTTTTTTGTTTATGAACAACCGCAAGCCGCAAGGACCTTTTAGGGAAATATGAGAGTTTGCTGGATATGAGAATGTAACTGTACACTGTACAGTGATATTGAGAAAAATTGTTTTGTAGAGATACGACGCACTGTTTGCAATGTGAAGCGTTTTTTTATGAACTATCTCATTCAATGTGACAAACTTGATAAATCTAGACAGTAACTGAAATTATTATTATGCTTTCAATTAGAAATAAACTACAATGAAACAGGTCACTCTTTTAATTTTTAAATTGTAATAATACACTAGGTACTATTAAAGCAAATTTTTGGTTTAAATAAAAGACTATTGATTGTACAGAAGAAAGCTTTGCTTTCGAGTTTAATAATCAACAATAATATAGAAAAATAAAATTAGTAGATATTTATACATAGATACAATTATGTTTATTCAAGAGAAGAAAATTATTTCAAAAATACGAATTATAAAAGTTATTTTGACATAACAAAAAACTAATAAGAAAATAAAATGTTCGCAGCTGGTTTGCAGTTTGCAGCAATACTTTTTATACTTTATGAGTAGTTCTAATTTTCTTGACCTAATAAAGAGTATGTATAAACTTTTGAGAGACTAATTATTCTGAAAACTGAGCGAGAAATGAAGTGCGTACTATACGGTGTACGCTGATTTCAGACTTTCATTACATTTAAGACACGTTCAGTTGTGTTTAAAAATTGAGATGAAAACAATTATAAATATTAGAGCATGTTAAAATTAAGTTTTCGCAATCTGACTCATTTCCTGCCAAACGTTGTGTTCATCGTGAAGCTTATTTAATGCAAACTACTTGGCATTCATACACGTTTGAATTATGTGAACCATAAGAAAAATAAAAATAATAATTGTTAGAGATTATGCAATATAGAATTTAATTTCACGGTTGCTTTTACTTTTGAACTCATCAATTTGATTGCCAAGGTCAATGAAAACTATAGCGAGGTCATGATATTTTTCATTCCTATTTGAGAAAGATTTTTGTTTTGAATCCATCAGCGATATGTGAACTTGAAATTTTTGCAAGAGTTTCATCATTTTTTAGATGATTAAAAAAATTTAAAAACTGAAAATAAATTTTGTTTTTAATTCCTCTTCATGATATTCGTCCTAATAGTGTAATTATACGCGAATTTGCTAATTAAGTATTCTACGGCCATATTTAGTAAAATAACTAATTTTATTTAATATAATTTTTCTCACTCATTAAATTAATAACAAAAATAGAATCAACAGCATACTAGATTCAGACCTACCCAATTATAAGTATAAGTGAAGTGCTAAAAGCTAAATGAACCAGCGCTTACACATAATTCCAATTTTAACGTTGAGCGCTGCGGTTGGTTAAATCAGTCACTTATAAAGTACTTATAATTGGACAGGTCTATCTAGCTTAGTAATAGTAATTTTTAGACGGACTGATTATGAAATAAGAATCTAGCTTACTTTGTAATATTTTTTTCATTCGGACTCGTCAAGAAAAATCATGTATATTTAGCTAACGCTAGCGCTCGTTCTGATATAATTTTAAATTAATGAACTCAATTAAATTATGCAATGATTTATTTTTTATTTACGTCTGTATGTCTAAATATAACTAACATCATGCTAGTAAAAGTTCAAAACAATAATAAACCATACATAACGATAAATAAACTTCGTAACACACAAAAATAAGACTGAATTTTTTTTGATAAATTCTTTTGTAAACATTTTTGTTTACCGATTACATCACGCATCACTTAATTTTCTGAACTATTTTTTACTCGCGCTGTTTACTTAAGTGTTTAAGATAATTTCAAATATTATAACATTCTTTTATGTTCGCATCATATAGTCTTGTTTTATGACGCTGTTTACTATTCATAAATGGGTACTTTATTGGACGTACGATAAAAATGCAAAATTGTACTGCTGTCAATATCATATCAAAATAAATTTTATAATTTAATGCATTTTATAAAATATCTTTTACTTTCTTTGAATATTGCTCCATTTCTTGGATTGCATATCTTGAAATTGAGCTAATTGGCAATTAGGTAGAACGAAGAATATTTGTTTCACAAATTTGACAATTTGAAAATTATCAAAATATTGTTAAATAGAACAACAATACCGCACACTATGAGATGCAAATTTTTCAAATATATTAACTTTATTTTAAATGAAAATCTCATCTTTGCAGTCGAACATCGCGTGCTGCGCTCGCTCTACCATAAACTTCGACTCGTCCAAGAAAGTCCTAAATTATGCACTTGTTACATAAATAACTATTTTAGCTCGCCTACATTTCGATAAAAATATTTATCTCTGTTTGATTAATCTTGAAGTAGTACAGTGTTGTGTTCAATTTAATTTAACTCTACAAATTGTGACTCATTTTACTCGAAATACAGATAATATAACAGGAATGAAAAAACTAGCAAAGCTTAACTAAATTTATGTGTTTTTTATGACTGCCCGCATGGTGAGTAGTGAATTTGCTGATACGGTCCTGACGTCAAACTTACTGCGCATTTATGAACGTGGCGCGATGCCAAGGTCGCCTAACTCGTATGATTTAATTTTGAGAGTAAACAGTAACTACTTTTATGATAAATAGCCATTAGCCAGTATTCCTTAAAAGGACTCTACAAGCGCTCTTTTATACATCCATCTGCTTTCAACTGTGTGTATTACTTTGATATACATATTCTGTTATTTTAGTTTACATTTTTTATTTGTTATATTAAAAATTGTATGAGTCATTTAGTCTTCAGATTAATATAATTTACTGCTTATTTCTAATCAAAAAATTGAAAAATTATGAATAAGTAGGTATATTGTTTGCTTATTGGAAAATAATACTTAAAGTAGTTTTTATTTGCAGATTAATCTTAAATTTTGATACGTTTTCAAGAACCTTTTCAAGACAGCGTGGCAGCAGTTAATATAATATTCTTTTGTTTACTGTGATCATCATAAAAACAATGACAAAGTATTTTTCGTTTATTTTGTTATTTCAATTTCAAATCACAATCAAGTTTTTTTAATTTTTGCGCATTTTACTTTTACGTTCATTGTTTTGTACAACTTTTGGTTGTTATACGCAACATAAAAAATTAAAGACGAATTTAAAGTGATGATTTTCTCAAGGATACCGGAAACAGGAACATTTGGTTAACAAACCACATATTGTATATTAAATTTTATTTACCTACCATATCAAAACTTCCTTCGCAGTGGATTAAATCGTCGAAAATTGTAAACAAAGTTGCGAACTATCGAAAATTAATTCCTAAAAAAAGCAATAGCAAAAATGTAGAATAACTCTAAAAAATGCTAGATTTATGAAATAGAATTGGTGGCATAGGCGTATAGATCAGTGTTGTAGTCTTATAAATAATAGTACGGGGTACTGTTATTCCGCCGTAAGGAAAAACAAAAAAAAAGCCACAGGCGAAAAATGTACAGGTTCCAGGTCTAATGCTGTTTCATTAACAGTTGATGTATAAAAATTAATAAAAAATTTAAGAAAATTAATGAAATAATTGGTTATTTATGTTCTGAAATGGCGCGTCATTCAAAAAATAAAAATTTGTTTATGAATTACCTAATTAGTTTCGTAAGGAGAGAGTCAAGCCCTAAACCTCCTTAATTAGTGGTGTGGTAATATCAACATCAACATATCAAATAATTAACATAGAGTAGGTTATAGTCCAAGTAACTTTTCTGTACTTATTATTATATTTTTAATAGTGCCTGCTGCCTGCTGATTCTGTCCTGTTAATTTAAAAGGGAGAAATATTATAGTTTTTAAAGGTTATTCCGTTATTTAATTTATAAGAAATTTCTGCAAGATATTGTTTAGTTAAAAACAGTGACCTGTTAAAAAACTTTTATGCAATATGACACCCGATCAAATATGTCAAACATGAAATAGAAACATTCCTATCAGGTACTATAAAAAGTCCAATATAAATATTTGAACTAACCTGTTTACTTTAAGCCAGACTTTAATCATTTTATTACCATAATTAATAGCTGAATTATCTAAGCATAAAACATATACTATGTTATCGAGTTAAAAGTAAAAAGAATGGATACCACAAATTGCATAGTAAAAAAATTGTGCGCATTATTTAAAGAACAATTAAAAATATTTACAGTTCATATAAAAGTCACATGATTCAATGAAAACATGATAGGCCCGCCCACACGCCACACCGCATGTTGATGAACTAAAGATATTTTTTAAATCTCTATACATCTTCCGCAGACACGTAAACAAGAGGTGTGAAGGGTTTAATTTTCCCTCCCATGATGCTTAACTTGACAAAAAAGAATTTAAAAAAAGTCTTACTATCTGCTAAATATATTTTATTTTTTAAATTTTATGTGTTTCTAATCTGACAATTTATGTTTGCACATAAAATGGGTGAAAACATCCTTTAAGAAAATGTAACTTTAATTTATAAGGCATTTGACCTTGAAAGAAAACATTATTTTAATTTTATACTCTGGTTCAATCTTGTTGCACTCACGTCACAAAATGATTCCGTGCACGAAAACAAAATTTTAACATATGGTAGGTAGCTTATAGAAAAAATCTGATGAGGCCAACACATGACTTCTCGCTATACTCTACTATTTTTATTTTACTAATATAAGTGTATATAAATGGAGATACTTACTTATACTCACAAAATATACCACTGTAGAAGGGAATTTTAGTTTTTATAATATTATAAAAGTTTATCATAACCTTATAAATAATAAATGATATTTCATACATATTTTTCAATTTCAATTTGCCAAAAGTCAAAAATTTATTTGACATTAATACTCAAATATTTTATTTTTACTTCCTTGTAGGTACAGAGTAAAAAGGAAGTATTGTAA
The DNA here is from genome assembly GCA_947534325.1 of Agonum fuliginosum. Lineage (NCBI taxonomy): Eukaryota > Metazoa > Arthropoda > Insecta > Coleoptera > Carabidae > Agonum > Agonum fuliginosum. The sequence continues at coordinate 18,964,205 of OX384031.1, read as the reverse complement.
TCGCGAAAAATTTCGGTTTTCAGATTTTGATGGAAATATCCGTTTTGACCTTTTCTGAATCAATTATGACTAGTTTCGTCGTGACGTCTGTACGTACGGACGTATGTGTGTCGCATAACTCAAATACGGTTAGACAGTTGAAATTTAGTATTTAGGACTGTTATAGCATCTAGTTGTGCACCTCCTATTTTTGGTTTCAATCTACAAACCGGAAGTAGTACTTTTTTTAAATATTTTGATAAATATTTAATTTAAGACTGCGTTACAAGCCCTCTATGTAAAAACGTGGCCAATTTTTGAACAAACCAGAGTTTAAAACCGCCTATGAAAACACATGGCCACCTTAGTATAGAGCTACTTTCCTAAAGATGTCAGTGGAAACAGTCAAATAGTCATAGCAAGTAGTGGGAGAACCTTTGATCGCGGCGAGAACGGTCGTGTTGAGTAATTACGGGGCAAGGGGTGTAAAGTCAGATAGGAACGAAAACGAATGCATCGCACACAGAACTTTATTCGGCTTCACAAATTTATGAACGGTGTTTTCATTCCGGTATCCATACTTACCCAGATAGTCTTAATAATATTTTTAGATTGATGTAAATTGTACATTAGGAGTAAAGAAAATAATTTCTTATTTACTGATAAAGCAAAATATTTTAATTTCAATGAAATTCTATAAAACTATAACACAATTTTTATATAAATTAGCTGTAAATTTTTCTACAAATATATATTTTTGCGAGTTCTGGTTGAATATAATTTATATAAAAATAAAGTACCTAAACAATACAATTACATTTTTTTTATCGCTTATATTTAGTTGACTTTGGGTTTTATCAAATAATTATGTTTTTTCCCGTTGATTTATGTAAGCGTTGTATAGTGTACGAGTATGTTTGGAAGTAAATCATAAAAAAATAATATCAACAGAAAAATATTAAAAAGTTTTTTTGAAATCACGCGCTTGTAGCGGCTTCCGCTTTATGCGGGATTCCTAAATTGATTATTTATATTATTTTTATTTATTTTATGGAATTATTATACATTTTTCCAATGTTATCATCATTCGGTTCATCCCTTTCTTCAACTTCTAATTGCTTTTCGGTGCAGGTATTGAAAAAAATAACGTGTGCATCTCGAGACAAAAGTGTTCTCCCGAAAATCGGCACTTTCGTCCATGTTGCACAATATACTATAGACGTATCTTATTATCTGCCAGTGATTATGACATCGTTATAACATTATTTAATTTTCTTTTGTTTTAAAATTAATTTTCTACCGTGTGCTTCAGATCCAGATCACACATACCCCACGAATATCTCGCGAAAAACAAAACAATTCTCAAGAAAAAATAATTTTTTCTTGAGAATTGTTGTCAATTTTCGCGAACCGAAATTTTTTTTCAGACAAAACTTCATTTTTTATATCACGGAATCCGATTCTGTAATAAAAATAAAACTGGGGATTACCATTTATGATAACGAAGCGACCCCCTCCTCCCCCAGATGGTGAGGGGGTCATTTGGTGCCATTCGATAGAACTTTTTTTGTTTCTCAATTCGTTTTGTTTTTCGCGAGATATTCGTGGGGAACGGGTGATCTGAAGCAGCCTTATATGTTTTGATTTCCAAATCGTAGTAGGTAAAATAAAATAAAATCGTTATTTCATTAGTTGTAGCTGTAGGTAGAAGATATAGAAAAAATATCAAATAAACAGGTACCTATTATAAAATGTAGGTTCATTTTTCACGTATATCGTACGTCAAATTGTAACTATTGCTCTATTTTATACGATTTTGGCCATTTCGGTTTTTACTAAAATCTTATCAGCTCTTCGCAAAAATATATAAACGTAGGTAGGTATACCTAATACAAAATATTAAAATTTTATGTTCAGCAGAATTTTTGATAAAAAGTCAAAATAGGTTCTACGAGTACTAAACGTGGTTAATGACAATAATCTCGACATCGATTTCTTTTCATGATGCCTTTGCCTATTAGGTACCTACCTACCTCCCTTTTAGAGGTATAAAAATGAACCTTTACAAGTTGCCAATGTCTTAAATTTTCTAAATTAATATAAATACCTACATGTGAATATAAAAAATAAAAGATTTAGTATTAATATTATCTTAGATGTAAAGACATATTTTTTTGCTCTTCCGGGAGTTAAATACGTTTTTAGTCTGTATTTTTAGAGACTGATGTTCTTAATTTGATTCCAGGTATTATTTTCATAATTCACATTCAATCCATTTTTAAAGAATTGAATTATTTAATCCCATCGTCAAGTAAATATACGTGCTATTTCTTACAGAGTATCTATGCAAAATATATTTTGTTTATAAAAATAAAATATGTAAACGAAAAATCTTTGTTATTGGTAATCTTATACGATTCAAAGTCTGGTTATTGATTCGGCGGTGGGAGGGGTTGAACCACCTAATTCCCCACCTCATGAATAGTACGGCCTTTATAATATCTTCATGTGATTTCAACATACACAAAAATGAACATCTATGAACGTACCTATATTTCTTATTATTGGAAAATAAAGCTATATTCATGTTAATTTGTCTCAGATATACATAAAACATAAGTATTTGACACTAATTGTTGACAACAATGAATGAATGAGCGTATGTTTATTGTTTTGTGCGTGGCAGTCTCCCGACCTAGAATAACATTTAATTATTGACAATAATGTGATGTACGTTTAATATGTTTTATTTCCTATTATTTTTCTAAAAAATTGAAAAAGTGAATTGATAAATAAGTAGGTAGGTACTCTGCATAGCAAATAGGTTTGAATCTGTTTTCGTTGAGATTCAATGCGCGGTTTATTGTAATAATATAAAATGTAAGTAGATTTATTCCATCTTTGCTTAGCAAAATTTTTTTTTGATACGCTTCTTCACTTTATTAGAGCACACACCTTTTTCTTCCCATTGTAACAAATTACAAATTATATTATTACACGGCAAATACCCCGAATACACAATGTATAAAATCAACAACAACAATATAACTAATAAAACCAAAATAAAAACAATACAATGAAACAACGAAACAAGACAAAATTAACAAATAATAATTATAGCAAATAAGTGCAAAATATAAGAAAAACTATGATAGCGCTTTTAACGAGTTTCTAACACAAATATACAATACAATGGCAGCTTGAAATTCGAAAACTTCAGCGCCAAATGTAAAAGCGACAATCGACCACCTATGAGAGAATGCCTGAACTTTTTCTGCTCTTGAGAGCTACTCAAACTACATTTATAGTATTTTGTATTGCATTTTAATATCAAAGTATATTTCTTAATGGTCTAACTTCCTAAATTCATTAAAAAATATAATCTAGTGGCTCCATACGTTTATATAGTGATAAGTTCGATAATTAATACTTTTCACAAATATTTAATGTTGATTTAATGCTATTTATTATGAAAATATATCGACCCACTACATATCATTTTTGTTAAATCATATATCTAATGATTATTTTTCTCAGTATTGCCATTAATGAATGCGGTACAAATTAAAATAATTACTGTTAGCAGGCAACCATTCGTACTCATAACCCAGTCTTAAGACAAATTTTTTAATTTTAAATGAAAGATTATGTGATTATTACCTACAATCGGTATTTTATAAATATTTTTGTATCTGGTATCATTTAAGAATAATTAAAGTATATTTATAATTTAGTATTTCGGGATCTTGTAGTCCATGATCGATTAACATTTGTTACTACGTAAAATTTAAATGATTATGACATGACAGTGACAATTAATAGTAAAATATGCTTTATATCTTCTTCTGCAGTTTAAATAAAACGACTAAAATATATTTTTATTCGATTATGTCAAAAAGTGACGTTTTTACTTCCTTGTACGGAGTAAGGAAGTATTGTAATCGCGAAAAATTTCGGTTCTCAGATTTTGACGGAAATATCCGTTTTGACCTTTTCTGAATCCATTATGACTAGTTTTGTCGTGACGTCTGTACGTACGTGCGTGCGTACGGACGTATGTGTGTCGCATAACTCAAATACGGTTAGACCTAGAAAGTTGAAATTTTGTATTTAGGACTGTTATAGCATCTAGTTGTGCACCTCCTATTTTTTGTTTCAATCTATAAACCGGAAGTAGTAAATTTTAAAAAAATTTCGATAAACATTTAATTTAAGACAAATTTTTTTATTTTAAATGAAAGATTATGTGATTATTACCTACAATCGGTATTTTATAAATATTTTTGTATCTGGTATCATTTAAGAATAATTAAAGTATATATTTTTAATTTAGTATTTCTTTATCTTGTAGTCCATGATCGATTAACATTTGTTACTACGTAAAATTTAAATGACATGACAGTGACAATAGTAAAATATGCTTTATATCTTATTCTGCAGTTTAAATAAAATGACTAAAATATATTTGTGAGTATACTAGTATAATAAGTTAAAAGAATTTTTTATATTATTCTACATTTTAGTTATTAAGAAAAGTATGAACACACAAGGCGTACAAGGAAGTCATGTGGTGTCCACGTCAGATTTTTTGGTTAAGATATTCGGACGAAAAGCTAACCTTTTAGGTAGAGTATTAATATTTGTGCCGTTGCTAGGTGACCCACTTTTCGTCTTAGGCCGAGAAGTACTTTTCGTACGCAAACGCGTTTTTTTAAGCAAACTGACACAGTCGAATAATTTTTTGTTCTTTTTTGTTTCATTTGTCTGTTTCGCAGATAACTACAATTAGCAAACTAAACAAAAATTTAGAATAATTTATAATAAAATATTAATATTCTAGTTATTTTAAGTTCTCACTTACAATCGAATAAAAAATAGTGTATGATACACGGACGAAAAAGCTCTCGTACTCCTAAGGTTGCCGAACTCGGCTTTGCCTCGTTCGGCAATTTTCCATAGTCGTACGAGAACTTGCATTTTTCGTCCTTGTAACATAAATAACTATTGTGAGTATAGTAGCAGAGTAGTAGAATTATAGCCGTTTTCGTATTATGATGAGACATAAACTACTACTTGATCAAAATTTATCGTTTTTTTTAAAATATATTTTCACGATTTTCTCGAAAACTGTACCACTTTCATAAAAAGAACATAAATATACCATTTTATAGCAAATTTTGAGCTCTACAATTTGTTATTAACTTTTTTTCGTAATATTAATAATTTATGAGATAAAAATTAAAAACAATAGACGAGACGGCGACCATTTTTTTAAATGGCGGACGAAGCTTCAGTCCAATTGATTGAGACTTTAGTATGTTGTTGATAAAAGTACTGGGAAGGTGTATAGCAAAATCCAGCTGTCTACTAATTTTTCCACTCAAAAATCTAATTTGATTGAACTAATATTAATGTCCACGTTTTTTTTTCATACCTCGACACTTACATAGTTTTCCAGTATCCTTCTTTTTACCCATCGTGAAACATATGTAAGTAAATTTAAATTATATTTACAATAGCAGAAATATATTAACAAACCACAAGAACCAATACAGTTTTGGATTTGAAGATTTATTGAATAAACTTTACTTTATCCTACTACTTCTAAGAATTAGGGTGTCGATCATATATTTGGGGTGAATAGTAGATACTAGGAATTACAGACAGACCTGTGTTCGAATCACACCCCAAAGTCAGTATATTTTAAAAGACAATGTTATGTTTTGGTGTTTTCTAATGTCGCGTTTTCTCAAAAACTACTTGAAATATTTATTTGCTGTTTTCAAATATTGATTAATAAAGGTTTGAACTTTGGAATGATGTCAAAATACTTTAGAAAAATCAGATTTTAAGTAAAGAAAAATGTGTTCAAAAATTGCAATTATTTGTTGTTAAAAATTAGTAATATATTATTAATTTATCAACAAAATAATAACATCAGACCAAATTACAAACTTTCTTCTTTACAATATTTCAAGAATTACTTAAATATCTTATGTAGTTTTTGAGATATTGCGACAGCAAGAATGGGCTTTTTGTATCAAATAATATGTGACTTTATATAAGGATAGGAACGAAGTAATACAGGTTGCAGGGTTACGGGCGTCAATTTGTCATGTTGGAATTCAGTTTTAATTCTAAAACTCCATTTGCTATAAACAATTTTAAAGGCATATAGAGTTTTAAATTAGATACTAAACACAGTGACGTCGCAAGTTCAACGAAAATCATTTATTTAGAAAAAATTTAATTGAAAAAAGATATTATTTCATTTTACTTTACGTCAACCGAAAACTATTTAATAATTATACTAAACAACACATTTCATTCTTCATTTATTTAAATAATAAACTAAATTAGACCAATAAACTGATTTTGGTAAAATTGTAATTTTACATTGATTCTAGTTCAGTAACAACTTGATAGGTGGCACTATAAACAGTAATATGTGGCGCGATTTTTGAACAAACCATTCTTTGGTACTACGGTGCTGAAATATACGAAAACTAAAAAAAGTAAAGTAAAACTCTGAATTATGTCCATATTATCATATTTTATTATACTTTGTCTTGTTTGTTTGTTACTATTTGCTGACTAAAACACTTCTTGTAACGTAACAACGCAACACGTCGAAACATGAATGGCCGAACGATAAAGGTAAGGTCTGCCAATGCGCATCGTTCCCGCCTATTCGTGTCGTCAGCCACGACACACACAGTAGTAATCTAATAATTCTCAGAAACGAAATAGGATTCTTAGATTGAGTGAGTGTTGTTAACAATGGAGTTTGCGCAGTTCTTCACTGCAAAAATAATTCAATACACAGAAAACATAATAAAAATGTAAGTTTCTTTACATTTTCAAAAAATGAACATTATGTGATATGTGTCATGTTAGGAACGAGATGAAACAAAATGTGTCTTGAGTGACGTCATGTGCAAAACGGTTCGGATAAAATTATGGTAGATTTTGTAAATAAAAAATGTGGCCAGCACACAACCTCCCGCCATATCTAGACTTATAAACATACAGTATACGTACAATCCCGTACCCATTTAAAATATACAAATAAAATCTAAAATATTCAAACACAGAAATAAGTATCACCCGAATCAAAAGATTCATTCACAGGCAAACTCTTCTGTGTTGAAGCCAGCCTCCGTTCAATTAATTTTTTTTTCATATCTTACTTATGACATAATATAGGTACTTTAAATAAAACATTTCTTTACAAATTTGTATTCAGTTGTGTTGAATAATGGTTTCATAATACAATAGTGCGATGAATAAATTATGAATTCATAATCAGTGTTATAATTTATATTTCTATCTAGATAAATCATCTAGATAATACTTTTTATCTTTATCTATTATCTTATGTATATAGGTATATTTTTTCTTATTTATCTATTATCTTGTCTAGATAAAAATATAAATTTTCATAATTATTCAAATGGAAACTGTGCAAGCGTACAGCGTACAGCGCACAAGCTCACAATGCTGCCTGCTCGCCTGCTGATACCGCTTATACTTATAAATAATGTTATAACTTGTAATATTGTAATGTATATATTTTTAAATTATCTATAATAAATATCTAGATAATAATAATTTATCGTTTATCTATTATCTAGATAATTTCTTCACTGATTATCTATAATCTTATCTAAATAAATAATTAGTTATCTTTATCTAAACGTATTGTTATCTATTACAGCACTGTTCATAATACAATAGTGTGTCATATGGAAGGGTTTACGTTTATCTTACTAAAGATACCAACATAATGAATATATATTATTCAATAGTCGTAGATCGTAGTAGATAAATACTATATTGAAAATTATTTTACTAGCCAGAAATGAAGGACAAAATATGATTCATAAGACTTAAGACTAATGGAATTTAAAACGAACAATAATAATTATTTTCAACTTCAAGATGAGATTGCATAGCTAGGATGCGGCAAAGTACGAGTTTCGGGCTAGTTTCGGGCAGCAATTATACTACCTAGAGAAAATAAAAATTTATTTATGACAATTATATAAGTTCATCAAAATACATTAATTACCTACTTTAACTTTATTGAAGGGAAAATGGGACCCGATTTATATTTGTTTCTAGCTCTGTAGATGGCACTGTCGTCGACCATCAGAAAAAATATTGAGTAGCTATTGCAACTTATGCTCTATAGATGTCGTAACTAAATTTATTCAGCTAGTTAGCATAGAGGTCCTTTCAATTTAGTAGCGGCTTTCGGTAGGTAGATGGCGCATATTCCAATCTTATTTTTCCCGGGAATTACAAAATCCAAAAGTTTTTGTTGTTCTTTTACGCATTATATGAAAAGATTATGATAAATTTTGTTACGTGTCACATGCACCAGATCACTTATCTGGCAATAGATAAAATATAATATTATTTACTTCCATAAATCAATATAAAAATAAAATTGAACAGTTTATTTTATATAAATATAAGTAACACATAAGATAAATTAAATAAATACAATAATTATTATAAGTACATTTTAGGTCGCGAAATTTATAATCTATATCTCATTCGGGCCGGTAAAGAATGCAAATTTTATTTAAAAATATAATGAATAGTAAATGATTATATCATTGTATCTTGTTGTAGGAAGTAATGATAAAAAACCAAATACCATTTCTAAGATTATTGCAAGAAATTTGCATTTAAAACAAGATAAAAAATAAATATAATAATATTATAAATATTCAGGTAACAATGGCAGTTTACAAACGAAATACAAACCGACCTACCTAAATTCTCAGAATAAGCAGGAAGGAACCGAGAATCCGTGCAACAACTAATTGTTTTGGTTAGCATAACAACAATCAACAACAATGTATTAGACCAAATTAATACTAAATATAAATGATTTACTCGTATTTATTTAGGAATTAGTTCTGTATCATATTTTGAATACGATGAATATTGGTAGATATTTGTTTTTTAGAGATGACGCTACAATTTATTTTAAATTATCTCTATATATTTATATTAAGAAAAGCAAATCATACAAAAAAAAATTTGAAGATAATTGGAGGCATGCTTACAGAGATAATAGGTTTGAAATATTTTTCACACGGCCATATGCAAAACTAACAGTTTCCATACAGGTACCTAGCTACGAAAATTAAAAAATTATCACATATCCGTTCAAGCCGTTCGATATGTTATCGAACAGGTCTTGTCAGTACAGTTTAAATTTTTGTAGTAGACGTGTGTTGTCTTTCTGACATTTGATAACTTTTTCCTGTCATTGAGTATTTCGTGATAAAATGCATTATTTCATTAAAATGGACAAACACGACATTAAAAGTGATTGGTTTATCCACATAAATTAAAGTATTTTTGATTGCTGTATTATCTGGTATAATTTAAAAATTAAAACAGAATTTATATTCCTGTTATTGAAAATCTTGTATTCTATGATTGTGGTATATTTGTTTTTTGGTAAAATTAAAACTATGACAGTAATAGTAATAGACATCAAAATATATTCATGAATAAAATGTTTAATATTTATAATCGTGGGACAAATTATATACACAACCCTCAGGAAAGTGTCTATCGAATGATCGTGAGATTTCCAAACTTAGCAAGCCTCGTGCGTCAACATTCTCACTCACACGATATCAATCAGTTTCGTCGTTATTATTTTACAGGTGATACTGAAATTTATTTTAATTAATCTCTATATCTTTATACTAAGAAAAGCTAACCATAGGTATAACGGTATAACATATAAAAATTTAAAGATAATTGGAGGCTTGCTTTGAGAGATATATAGACTTGAAAACTATTTTTAATTTAACATTTTATATAATATTATGTAGTAATGATGTAGATATTTAATTTTTTTAAAGGTGACGCTGGTATTTATTTTTTATTAGGTATTTCTATATCTTTGTGCTAAGATATAAATAAATACTAACTATAATACAGCATATAGAAATTTGATGAAAATTGGAGGTTTGCTTTAGAGATAATTGGACTTGAAATATTTTTATTGGACATTTTCTTATGAGATGAATATGGGTAGATTATTTTTTGAGGTGACGCTGATATTCATTTTAAATTAATTGTATATCTGTACACTAAGAAAAACTATCTATACAACATATAAAAATTTGAATAAAATTGGGGGCTTGCTTTCAGAGATAATTAGAAATATTTTCACCGAAGAGAGTCTCGTTCCTTCAGCGGCGCGGGTGCAGAAGCCAGAAGGTACCCGATGTACCTTGAATTGAGTGAAATATTTTTATTGGACATTTATTATATCTTTATTTTTATACTAAGAAATACTAACTATAGCACAACATATACAAATTCGAAGAAAATTGGAAGTTAGAGTTGAAATATTTAATTTTGTTTAGAGGGAACGCTGATATTTCTTAAAAATTTTCTATATATCTTTATACTAAGAAAAGCAAACCATACAACATAATTAAAATTTGAAGATGATGGGGGCTTGCTTTCAAAGATATGTAAACTTGAATTATTTTTAATTCGACAGTTTCATATAAGATGAATTTTGATAGATATTATATTTTTTAGAGAAGACGCTGGTATTTATTTTTAATTATTTTTTATCTTTATACTAAAAAACTTTAACTGTACAACTTTACTACAACCACATAAAAATTTGAGAAAATTGGAGACTGGCTTTCAGAGATTTTTTTTGACAGATGGTATTATTAACCAATCATATTGTGTTATGATGACGTCGGATGACGTAATGCAAAATGCAACCAATAGAATCAAATATGTTGTAAAATGATGTAACTGACAACATGTATGTAGATGTAGATTAGATTTTATTTAGTTACGTTAGTTACAATAAATAAATAAATTTGTCAAATTAAACATCAAAAATGTTTTGCAAAATAAATCGTTCTGGTAGTGTTTTTGAAGAGAAAAATTGTCCATCCTAAATACCATTCGAGATAATAATTTTTTGAGATAATTTTTGTCTATTTAACGGCACCTTATTGCAATTTCACTCCACAATACATCACGGAAAAATTCCCTGTACTACGTTTCGTGAAATAGTCAGATGATGTCTTGTGTCATGATATTGTCAAAAATAAGTTGCCGTGGAAACGACAAAACAACTCAAAACATTATCATCTCATGATATTATCCTTGATGATTAGACATGAAATTTTTTATATCTATTAATATGTACCTGTACCTCTTTGAAAACAGGCATCATACAACAGGTACAAATTGAAAGAACATTGGCTTCTTGTCAGAAATGCTTATGTATTTTTAGTTAAAAAAGAATTTTTTGATAGGTATCTAGAATTTAAGTTAGGCAAACACGTATTCATATCGGCTATCGATCGAAGAACCTTGTTTTAAAAATTAAAATTCTTAAATTGAAAAAACTTCTTATTAAATTATTCTGTAATAAAATAATCTTTAGAAAGCTCTACATTTCTACTAGTGCTAATATTTAATTTTTTATGCGAAAAAAATTCATTTTTGACAAAAAAAACAATGGAGTAAAAAACTTCAAAATACTTTACTTTTATTGCATATGAGTCGTTAAAATTATAAATTCACAAAACCTTTAATTTATAAAAAATATAGATACTTATTTCAAACAACATTTTCTTTGTAGTAATGATGTATAAAATTAACTTATTTGGAATATGCAAATGGAGAATAATATACTAAACTAAACTAGCTTCGACTTCGAATCATCGTGCCGGGCGAAGCTAATACCTGACCCTCTTTCTATGAGAGTGAAGCTAGCAGCCGATTCGTAGCAGCCGATTCGAATTTGGACAACCCTAGAAATAAAAATACCAGGCAGGCTTGAAAATGTACTTTAGACTGCAAAAGAATAACCACTATAAAAAAAAATCTGACGTGGCCGTTACAATACCTCTCGCCTTGACATTGAAGTATTATTATTTAACCTCGTATTTAACCAAATATTAAGCTTTAATTAGGTAATAAATTATATATTTCACAAATCTAATCAGCTCTTAGTTTAATATATAATTTTATTTTATAAATACCATATTTACATAATACTATGTCCAGTTAATATCTATACTATATCCAACATTTCAAAATTCTACACCACACTCTACACATGCCCTACACCACAGAGAAAGCTCCTTGCCACAGACATCTGTTTATCTGTCACATTGACAATTTTATTTTTGTTTTAAATTTTATTTCTTTTTCGGGATTCACAAATCGTGGTAGGTAAAATTATATAATTAAAAAAATTATATTTCTTTATTCGTTAAAGATATAGAAACAAGTAAGATTAAATATTGTACAATGTAATTTCTTCTTTCATGTGTGGTATGTCAAATTGTAACAATCGCATTATTTTATACAATTTTTGCAAAAAATATTATAGTGCTACAAGAAAAGTACCATTCCCGGTTGGTGGATTTTTACCAAAATCTTTTCAGCTCTTCATTAACATATATAAATGTATAATGCAAAATATTAGAATTTTATGTTCAGTAGAATTTGAGATAATGAACCGGGACGAAAGGCTATAGTAGGCGTACATACAGACTTTCATATACACACACACACACACACACACACACACACACACACACACACACACACACACACACACACACACACACACACACACACACACACACACACACACACACACACACACACACACACACACACACACACACAGACAGACAGACAGACAGACAGACAGACAGACAGACAGACAGACAGACAGACAGACAGACAGACAGACAGACAGACAGACAGACAGACAGACAGACAGACAGACAGACAGACAGACAGACAGACAGACAGACAGACAGACAGACAGACAGACAGACAGACAGACAGACAGACAGACAGACAGACAGACAGACAGACAGACAGACAGACAGACAGACAGACAGACAGACAGACAGACAGACAGACAGACAGACAGACAGACAGACAGACAGACAGACAGACAGACAGACAGACAGACAGACAGACAGACAGACAGACAGACAGACAGACAGACAGACAGACAGACAGACAGACAGACAGACAGACAGACAGACAGACAGACAGACAGACAGACAGACAGACAGACAGACAGACAGACAGACAGACAGACAGACAGACAGACAGACAGACAGACAGACAGACAGACAGACAGACAGACAGACAGACAGACAGACAGACAGACAGACAGACAGACAGACAGACAGACAGACAGACAGACAGACAGACAGACAGACAGACAGACAGACAGACAGACAGACAGACAGACAGACAGACAGACAGACAGACAGACAGACAGACAGACAGACAGACAGACAGACAGACAGACAGACAGACAGACAGACAGACAGACAGACAGACAGACAGACAGACAGACAGACAGA
>OX384031.1:18863317-18945817 GCA_947534325.1 Agonum fuliginosum | reverse complement strand
TATTTTACATTTTAGTTATTAAGAAAAGTATGAACACACAAGGCGTACAAGGAAGTCATGTGGTGTCCACGTCAGATTTTTTATATTTAAGTAAATTAATATTATCAATCATAGCTCAACTATGGCATCTAGTAGGTTTAATTTCCGCAGTAATAATTAAAGCCAAACTAATTCTTCAAAAAATGTGTACTTTAAAACTTTCATGGAATGAAAGCGTACCCGATGAATTCCAAAAAATGTGGTCTCAATTTATTTTGCGATTTGTCCTGTGTAAATGATATTAAAATCAATCGGAAGATTTTATCAATTTTTCCTGTTATAAAAATAGAAATTCACGGTTTCTGTGACAGCTCACAATCAGCCTATGGTGCTGCAATTTTTATAAGAAGTTCAGATTCATACGGTAATTATTCAGTAAATCTTTTGTGCCGTAAATCCAGAGTAGTGCCTTTGAAAGTATTATCCATACCACGATTAGAATTATGTGAAAGTTTACTTCTGGTACGGTTAATGCAAAAGGTTGTACCAGTTTTAAATTTAAAGATCGATAAACGATTCTTCTGGACGGACTCTTCAATAGTATTGTGCTGGATTGCCGCGCCTCCAAATACATGGCAAATTTTCATAGCTAATCGCGTATCCGAGATACAAAGTTTGTCAAATATAAAAATGAATGGCATAACATAAATTCTAAATTTAATCCAGCGGACATAATTTCACGGGGCATGTCACCAAATCAATTAAACGGCAATAATATTTGGTGGCACGGACAGCCTTGGTTACGGTTACCAGAAAGCCATTGGCCTGATTCTTCTTTTAAATTTGATTCGGAAAACGTTCCGGAAAAACGAAAAACAACTAATAAAATTTTCTTCTTAAGGTGATGTTTTAATTCGTATTTTAACGAAATTTTCTAAATTTTACAAATTACAGCGAGTTGTAGCCTTCATGCAACGCTTCATATATAATTGTAAACACAAAACATCAAAACGTAAAGGTCATTTAACACTAGCAGAGTTACATGATTCTCAAAAAACAATAATCAAAATGATTCAACATGACTCATTTAAAATTGAATTAAATTCCTTGCAGGAAAATCGTTATTTCAAAACAGGAAGCTCATTATATTTATTAAACCCTATATTAGATCAAGATGGTCTTATAAGAGTAGGTGGACGAATTAAAAATTCATCAGTTAATTATGATAAAAAATATCCGATCATTTTACCGGGTAAACACCAAGTGACGAAATTGTGGATCGTACAAGAGCATGAAAAGCTGCTTCACGTACCAGAGTACCAGACTCAAGCTACGTTAACTTCTTTAAGACAAAGATTTTGGATAATTTCAGGTCGTAACATTTTGCGTAAGTGTATAACCTGTTTTCGAGCTCAACCAAAATCTATTAACCAAACAATGGGAGATCTACCAAAACAAAGACTTGAACCAGTACGACCTTTCATAAAAACGGGAATTGATTATATAGGCCCTATCTCGGTAAAGGAGGGAAGTGGTCGTGGTAATTCCAAAAGAGTTAAAGCTTACGTAGCGCTTTCTGTTTGTTTTGCGACCAAGGCGATTCATTTGGAGTTAGTGGGAAATCTAACTTCAGTATCCTTTTTAGCTTCTTTAAAACCGTTTAAAAAGTTTTGTTGCTAGACGCGGTCATGTGTCAGATCTGTACTCCGACAATGCTACTAATTTTACAGCTTCAAATAAGGAGTTAAGTTCATTTTTTAAATCAACACAATTTCAAAATGTCATTGATTCTTTAACACCAAAAAATATTAACTGGCACTTTATTCCGCCACGTTCACCAACCTTTAGTGGGTTGTGGGAAGCGAATGTTAAATCTGTCAAGCGCCATTTCAAAAGAGTAATTGGAAACACCAGTCTTAATTTTGAGGATATGTATACGGTATTTGCCAGAATTGAGGCTTGCCTCAACTCCCGACCATTATGCACCCTTTCAAACGATCCCAATGATCTTCTTGTCCTTACTCCTGGCCATTTTCTAATTGGAGAACCACTAATGGCCCCAGTAGAAACCGATTTAACACAATTGCCGACAAATAGGCTATCTCGTTGGCAGTACATAGAACAAGTTCGTCAGCATTTTTGGAATCGCTGGCGTAAAGAATACTTGTCACAACTTCAAACAAGAACAAAGTGGAATCAACTACCAACGGAAATCAAATTAGGGTCTATTCCTCCTCAGCAGTGGCTCCTGGGCAGAATTGTTCAACTCCATCCGGGCAAGGATAACATCACGAGAGTTGTTTCCATAAAAACAACTTCCGATGTAGTCAAACGAGCAGTCTACAGGATCTCCATTCTTCCTACAGAAGAAGACACTGAAAAATTCAACTAGTGATAGTGAAGTGCTATGAAGTGTTACACAATCCCGCAGTGCGCTTAATAAAGTGTAGAATAAGACTTCTCAAATTTAAAAATTAAGCTTGAACTCTAATGAGAGTTCAACGGGGGCGGCATGGTGGAACAAATAAGAATTACTACCTGCGTGTAGTAAGTAAAATAGTTTGGCTATACTGTCGACAGAGAGAGAAGAAAGAGACTGAAGATCTCTCGACCACGCGGTCAAGTAGACATGTTGTGTTTAAAATAAGTAAATAAACCGATTGTTATTAAGAGAAATAAAATGCTGATTGTCTGTATAACTGTGTATGTGTTTGGTATATGAGATTCAAGCTAATAAAACTCATAATAAAATGAACAGTGAATAAAAACCATACAGTCCACTTAATGTTTTATTTCAAATATCAAATAACAAACAATCATTCAATACAAATGATAACATTCTATAACAGTCGTATAGAAAATCTAATCTAGGGTGTCAGAATATTATATGCAAAATTTCAAATTTTTTAATTCAGTGGTCTTTGAGTTATCGTACCTCCAACATCCATCCACACACACAGACATCATCGCGAAATTATCAAAACCATGTTGTAGGGACCTCAAAACATGATTATCTATTGAAAACTCACTATCGATATGAGTGGCGAGAGGTAAAAAAAAGTGGGTAGAGTATGGCGGAAGGTCTTGTGCTGGCCACATCAGATTTTTTCACATGTTATTTAAACTATGCCGAAGTTGGTATCAACTTAAATAGTTTGGGAAAAAAGATAGATTTATTTAAATTTTGTTGAATAAAGCATAAAATTAAAGCCTTTACGAAAGCAAGTAATAGGCTCCTCCACTGTATTTTTTTATTTTTTTTTTATAAAACTACATAAGAAACTAAGATGATTAGTGAAAACGCGATGTAAAAATTCCGCTTATTAAGCGAGATATGATTTTTTTAAAGTCTGGTATTTAGTGGTGACGTCGGTGGTACTTCCAGTGGCACTCAATCAGTTTGTTTCACTAACATTTTTCTTAAAACAAATTATTTATTTATTCCATATTAAAAAGTTGTTTTGTGATGCCAAAAAACATATTTTGTAGCAGTTCTAAGTATAAAATGAAATCAAACACAAATTAAATAAGCACGAATAATGTAATAATGACAGATGGTAGTTACGTTCTCTGCCGCATCATGTCTCTTCTTCTCATGTTCTCATCGCGCGAAAATTTTTGTGGCCAATAACAACGTTCCATATGAAACAAACCACGCCCTGTACTACTACGTCATGGAATCTTAAATAATTTATATCTTTTAAATGAAATTATTTAAAAACTTGTTTTCTTCACTATTAGTCATAACAAGACATCTAATTTATGTTTTTATCATTAATATTCCTTATTTCGATTATGGTGGAGATGCCTATTAAAACTTTTAGTCGGAGAAGTACTGTGGTGGCCACAGCAGATTTTTAATATTGTGAGTGGGCATTACCGTGAGTCAAATATTACTAACGTGCCCATATCTTATTAGAACTGTTCAATTTTACAACAATTTTTTTAAATAATGATTTGAAGATAAACTTGGTCAATAAATTGTATCGTGTAAAAAAGGCATAATTTTATTACTTACCTTTACTTACTATAAAATTTGTCATCCGTGAATTCCGTGAAATAATCAATATACAGTATGGGGCAAAACCCGGGTGGACTCGGACTCGTCAGCCTTGGCAGGCAACCGGTCTAGGAGAAGGCCACTCTGAAATAACACCAACGGGCAGACAGGGCTCGGGAGGCAGCCGGTGGAGGCAGCCTGTCTAGGAGAAGGACACTCTGACATAAAACCAACGGGTAGGCGGGACTCGGGAGCTAGCCAATAGAGGCTCCCCGCCCGGAGAGGATACTCCGACACCAAATCATCTGTGTCAGTGATAGTCTGAGTGTATGTGACGTCCTCAGTGTTGAGTGCTGTTTATCAGTGTTTGTAGTGTTCGTGGGCTCCGGGAGCAAAAACCTCATGAAACCGAGCGGCCCTCTACGAACAGTATATGATGCAAATCACCCAGCTAGGTGAAAGCCTGGGGTACGTTGGGTTTGGTTTTTAGGACGGTTGGATGACTCCTCGTATACCTTACCAGAGGTTTGGAAGAGCCTCCTTGGGAGCTGGAATTTGCAAATGATTATACTGGGGCTATGGCTTAGCAAGGTGCAGTGGGTCAAGTAGCCTCCGGGGCCAGAGCGTGACTAAGCTTCAAGATGAAGTTACCATGGAACGACCCAGCCATGGCGACCGTAGTGAGCTCGGTATGGGGGTTCTACTTATATGACCCCGCCTAGGAGAACGTCAGTTTCCCGTACTTCTGTCCAAAGGCATGTATTTTGCAGGCTGCGGGAAGACTGTAACTACGCGCGGCCATGGGTGGAGCTTGCCTAGAGCACGTGTCGGAGCGTTCTACGGTTTTTGCGGTCATGTATGATTTCAGATGGCTTCTTCCAGCTTACAGAACCCCAGGAGTCCTTCTATGACGACTATGGCAACAACAACGGACAACGACAACGGGCTACGGATCATGACAGGAGCAGATGAGAAGGAGAAGAAGGAGCAATTAGACTCAGGTAAGGTGAGTAATCCTAATGTCCCTCTTACTTTCACAGAAGGGGAGGGGGAAACCCCGGCAGTGGTTAGGGATGAAGCTCTTCAGATTAAGAAGGAACCTGCTAACCCCTTCATCAGCAAAACGGGTCTTGTGCGCACACCTCCTAGACCAAGGGCACAGTCAACCCCAAACATGCACGATGTTGAAATCGCTGATTTGACGGAAATGACCTAGAGGAAGAGGAAGGAGGTAACGTCACCGGGAGGAACACGGCGTGATAAAGAGACAAGCGACTGGGGGGACACTTCAGAGCCAAATCGCGGCATATCCTAACACGGCTCGTGACATTAAAAGCATAGCTAAGAGCCTAGCATGGCAAATAAGAACCGTGAGCCAAATAAGGATAAATAGGTCCGAGAAGACCACCGTGGAGACGCAGCGAACAACGACAGAGGACAAGGGGGTACAAACCGAAGGGGGTAAGAAAGTGGAAGATTTACCAGCTCTGGGCGAAGATGAGCCGCCTGCTCGTTCTAAGGTTGAAAGCCCACGCATAGTATCCGAAAACGCGTGGTCTAGGCTGGCAGGAGAGATTGCAGAAGGGGCCACACAGGCAGAGCAGATGGAGCGGACGTTAGCGAGCGCTACGAACGTAGGGGATGACGTAAAGCAGGGAGTCCTACGCATCATCTCGCAGCTCCATGGAATACTAGAACGGGCTAACGAAATAGACGAGGAGTACTACGGTCGTGAAAAGCCTTGCACGACAGAGGCAATGACCCAGGCAGGGGTGGCTCCTGCAGTCTCAAGACCAAAGCCTAGCGCGGAGGAAATACGGCGGGACATGAATCCAGGCCTAGATGGACAGTCCCTCAAAAGCCACCTGAACAGGTATTGGCCTGAGGAGACATTTAGCCGAGTAGTGAAGGGGCCGGTCTCCCCTACTCCCCCCACAGCTGTTTACGGGTCCTGGGACACGGAGTTCCATAAAGATTATGTGGAAGCAGACCCTGGGGAAATTATCCATCAAAGGCAGGTCGTGGAGGTCCCGACGAAAGATGGTGTAAGATCGACTACATCCCACACCATGTACCTGGTGCTCTACGAGAGTGGACAGAGCACATCAGTGGAGACCATGGTGGCAAGTGCCACATGTTGTGTTTAAAATAAGTAAATAAACCGATTGTTATTAAGAGAAATAAAATGCTGATTGTCTGTATAACTGTGTATGTGTTTGGTATATGAGATTCAAGCTAATAAAACTCATAATAAAATGAACAGTGAATAAAAACCATACAGTCCACTTAATGTTTTATTTCAAATATCAAATAACAAACAATCATTCAATACAAATGATAACATTCTATAACAGTCGTATAGAAAATCTAATCTAGGGTGTCAGAATATTATATGCAAAATTTCAAATTTTTTAATTCAGTGGTCTTTGAGTTATCGTACCTCCAACATCCATCCACACACACAGACATCATCGCGAAATTATCAAAACCATGTTGTAGGGACCTCAAAACATGATTATCTATTGAAAACTCACTATCGATATGAGTGGCGAGAGGTAAAAAAAAGTGGGTAGAGTATGGCGGAAGGTCTTGTGCTGGCCACATCAGATTTTTTCACATGTTATTTAAACTATGCCGAAGTTGGTATCAACTTAAATAGTTTGGGAAAAAAGATAGATTTATTTAAATTTTGTTGAATAAAGCATAAAATTAAAGCCTTTACGAAAGCAAGTAATAGGCTCCTCCACTGTATTTTTTTATTTTTTTTTATAAAACTACATAAGAAACTAAGATGATTAGTGAAAACGCGATGTAAAAATTCCGCTTATTAAGCGAGATTGCAGAAGGGGCCACACAGGCAGAGCAGATGGAGCGGACGTTAGCGAGCGCTACGAACGTAGGGGATGACGTAAAGCAGGGAGTCCTACGCATCATCTCGCAGCTCCATGGAATACTAGAACGGGCTAACGAAATAGACGAGGAGTACTACGGTCGTGAAAAGCCTTGCACGACAGAGGCAATGACCCAGGCAGGGGTGGCTCCTGCAGTCTCAAGACCAAAGCCTAGCGCGGAGGAAATACGGCGGGACATGAATCCAGGCCTAGATGGACAGTCCCTCAAAAGCCACCTGAACAGGTATTGGCCTGAGGAGACATTTAGCCGAGTAGTGGAGGGGCCGGTCTCCCCTACTCCCCCCACAGCTGTTTACGGGTCCTGGGACACGGAGTTCCATAAAGATTATGTGGAAGCAGACCCTGGGGAAATTATCCATCAAAGGCAGGTCGTGGAGGTCCCGACGAAAGATGGTGTAAGATCGACTACATCCCACACCATGTACCTGGTGCTCTACGAGAGTGGACAGAGCACATCAGTGGAGACCATGGTGGCAAGTGCCAAATGCCTAAAAGAAAAGTTTAGGCAGAATAACATCACGACCGCATTCATTACGCGACCCAGCACCGAGGATGGACACCTGAAGTGGGCTACATGGCGGAAGGTGTTGGAGAACACCTTCTCGGACACGACCGTTACGCTAGTAGCCCCCAGTACCCGAAAAAGCAAAAAGAAGAGGATGGGTAGAGTCCAGGTACCACTACCCACTAACAAGGAGGGGAACGATTGGGCTGCAGTGGCAGCTAAACCCCCAAAGCAGTCCCAAACGGCAGCGGCTCAATTGCCAAACCCCCTGCTCACCGTAAGGAACGTAGGCGGGGGGGGCGAAACGGGGAAAAGCGGCAGAAACGTCAGCGGTTGTCGTAAGAGGAAGCCAATCCTATCCCGAGATTGCTAAGGCGGTCAGAGCCAGTCTTGGTGAGGAAGCCGCTGGGGAAATACTCTCGGTCAGGAAGACGAGGGAGGGAGATAATCTCCTTCTGACCGTTCGGGGCAAGAAGGAGGCGGATCGGCTAAGCCTGGCCCTGCAAGGATGCCTCCCCGTTACCCTCAAGGCAGCCTCGCTTATCAGATCCACCACGGTTCAGTTGAGGGACCTAGAAGATATAGTTACGCCAGAGGAAGTAACTGAGGCTGTCCAGAAAGCGTTAAAAAATGCCACCCAGTCTGACGTTCAGGTGAAAGCCATCAGGACAGCCTACGCTGGAACAAAGACCGCTACAATAAGCCTTGCACCGGCGGCGGCGATGGAGCTAGTAAAGATGGGTAAGATCCGGGTAGGCTGGGTGTAGAGCCGAGTACGGGTGTGGACAGCTCCACACTCTCGCTGTTTCAGGTGCCTAGAGGAAGGGCACACAGCCGCGTCATGCCGGGGGTTGACAGGAGCCAATCCTGCTACAAGTGTGGCAAGGACGGTCACAAAGCGGCAGCATGTCAGAACCCGGCGTCCTGTTTAATATGTGGCAAAGCAGGGCACAGCGCACTGGACAAGGGCTGCAACACGGAGGAGGCGAGAGAGGAGGCACAGAAACCAGCGCGTTCAACGTGAGGAATTCTGAAACAGGCGCAGGCCTCATGATTTTGCAGGCCAACGTAGACAGGAGCAGACGGGCCCATGACCTGCTGTTTGCATCCGCTGCACAGAAAGGTGCAGAACTCCTGCTGGTTAGCGAACCGAACCCAGCATCATGCAAAGGGTGGTTCGTTGACAGCAGGGGGGACGCAGCCATCAGGGTCTGCTCAGGAAGGTGGAAAGCCTCAAGAACGGGCAAAGGCGAAGGGTTTGTTTGGGTGAAGCTAGGCAAATGGAGTTTCGTCAGCTGCTACTTCTCCCCCGAACAGGCCAATAGCTGAGTACGAAACTTTCCTTGGCAACCTTGGTACATGCGTTGCAACACTGGGACAGTACGTCATTGTTGGGGGTGACTTCAATGCAAAAGCGCCAGACTGGGGAGAAACCCGCACTGACAGCAGAGGAAACTGTCTCCTAGATTGGGCATCAAGCCACGATCTGGTGGTTCTTAACACCGGCACCACACCAACCTTCAGCCGAGGAGAGTCGAGCTCCATTATAGACATTACGTGGGCAACCCCGTCCATGGTGCCCTTAGTAAGAGGGTGGCAGGTGATGGACGAAGAGTCGCTGAGCCCTCATAAGTACATCGGAATGATGGTGACGGGCACAACGTCAGGATGCAAAAAAACTTGCAGCAAAGGTTGGTCCACGAATACGCTGAAAATGGATGTATTGGAGAAGACTCTATCCTCCCAAATGGCCCAAAAGGCGCACCCTATGTCGTCGGAAGCAATCGACGAAACTTTAGAGGCGGTATGCAACGCCTCCATGAAAAAGAGGGGATGCAATAAGCGCAGGCAGGTATACTGGTGGAGCGAAGAGATCGCAGAAAAAAGAAAGGCATCACTTTCTGCCAGAAGGAGATACCAGAGGGTACGGAGAAGACCAGGGGTAGACGGCACGCAAAGAACTACGCTTAGCTATAACCCGATCACAGAAGAGTTGTTGGACAAATCTGTGCCGGGAGATAGACGAAGACCCGTGGGGGAACGGTTATAAGATAGCAGTAAAGAGATGCGGCGGGAGAACCCCAACTCTGATGATGCCGAGGGAACAGCTACGTAGAGTGGTTGAGACGCTGTTTCCCTCCCACAGAGAGGCGAACTGGATCAGTTCTACCATAACGCCAGAGAAAATCCCACTCTTTACTGCTGAAGAGCTAAGAAAGGCGGCCGGCAGACTCAACAGCGGTAAAGCCCCTGGCCTGGATGGAGTTCCGGTAGTAGTGGTCAAGGAAGCAGTCAAGTTCATTCCAAACGAGTTGCTGGACGCCCTGAATGAGCTACTCAAAAATGGCTACTTCCCTACCCAATGGAAGACCGCGAGATTGGTGCTCCTGAGGAAGGGAGAAAAGCCTCCGGAAGAACCCTCGTCTTACAGACCCCTGTGCCTGCTAGGAGCCACTAGCAAGCTGCTGGAGCAACTGCTACTTGACAGGCTAAAAGCGGGGATAGACAGCACAGGGGGCCTGTCAGATAAACAATACGGGTTCCGGGAAGGTAGAAGCACTGTGGGGGCAATTAATGAGGTCGTCCGGATAGCAGAGGAAGCCAGACAAGGCACACACAGGACGAGAAGACTGTGTGCCTTGGTAACATTAGACGTCAAGAATGCCTTCAACTCTGCTAAATGGAGACTCATAATCAGGGAACTCCGCAACATAGGTATCGCTGGCTATCTCCTTCGAATGATCACCAGCTACCTGCACGACCGCTGGATCATGACAGAGGATGAGGAAGGAGTAGAGAAAGTCCGAATGACCTGTGGGGTCCCTCAAGGGTCATGCTTGGGCCCTACGTTATTGAACGTGTTCTATGACGGGGTCCTGCGACTTCCTCTTCCGAACGGAGCGACGCTGATAGGCTTCGTGGACGACATAGGGTTGGTCGTGGTCGCTAAGGAAGTAGGAGAGCTCAAGTCGATAGCGGAGGCCTCTACCCAGCTAATCAGCGATTGGATGGATGAAATGGGTCTAGAAATAGCTCCGCAGAAGACGGAGGCGATCCTGTTCTCGGGTAGGAGGAAAGTGGAGCCAGTGGTGTTCGAGATCCTTGGCCAGAGTGTCACCCCGGTGAGGAAGGTGAAATACCTTGGGGTAACGTTGGACAAGGGTCTTACGCTCCTGTCACACGTCCAGGAAGTAGCCACTAGAGCGGCTAAGGCAACGGCGACCATCAACAGGGTGATTGGAGGGCCGAGACCAAGCAGGAGAAAGGCTACTAGGGAGCGTGGCGCACTCGATAATGCTATACGCAGCCCCAGTATGGCACAAAGCCATGCGAGTGCAACGTACGAGACAGGTACTAGCGACCGTACAACGACGCACTGCGCTAAGGGTCTCTTGCGCATACAGAACGGTCTCGGCAGAGGCAGCTCTGGTTATTGCCGGCATTGTCCCGGTCGACCTCCAGGCAAACGAGAGGGCCAGGGTGTACCAGCTAAGCAAGGCCGAGAGAACCCCAACAGCTAGGCAGGCTGAGAGGGTTGCAACGCTGGAGGAGTGGCAGAAGAGATGGCAGGAGAGTGAAAAAGGAGCCTGGACTAGGAGGCTAATTCCAAACCTAGACCCCTGGCTCACAAGGGAACACGGTGAAACTAGCTTTCACCTCACCCAGCTCCTGTCAGGTCACGGATGTTTTGGCAGCTACCTGAAAAAAATCGGAAAAGCCTCGTCAAATCTGTGCCCAGCGTGTGATACTGAAGACACGCCAGAACATACTCTGTTCTCATGCACGAGGTGGATAAACGAGAGAAACCAGCTTTTCCGAGAAGTTGGACACCAACTGACCCCAGAAAATCTGGTCGAAACCATGCTTTTGTCAGAGCATAATTGGAAAAATGTCACAATTGCTGTATCAACTATCATCTCAACGAAGGAGAAGATAGAGAGAGATCAGCAATTGTAAGAGGTGGGCGGAGACGCGCCCATTGAAGCCGATATCCCGAAGTAATGCGAAAGCAGTTCCAGGATATCGGTAGTTCAAGGGGGGAGGGGTTTTAGTCAGTAGAAATCTGACAGTACCACGTCGCGAACGACGTGGTCTCTATTGAAGATTTCCCCTTCCATAAAAAAAAAAAAAAGTATGGGGCAAAACAACCTCTCTAGTTTCAATAGAGAATTGTGAAGCGAGCAGAGGTCGTAAAAGGATGGGAATGGCGTGTATAGCGTCCGATATATATATATATATATATATATATATATATATAACAGAATCTTTTTAGAGCTGCGATGAATGCTTCGGTTGTAAGATCTGTCACCAGCTCTAAATGTATCGCCTTGGTACTAAAGCAGACGAATACAGATATGTACGCTTTTGTTATCTGCTTTCTTCCTCTTCCTTTACGATCTGCAAGTTGGATTGGGCCTGCAAAATCCACTCCCGTGATTACAAAAGGTCTATGATTTTCACTTACCCTCTCTTTGGGTAATACTCCCATGATTGGTTTGCACATTTTAGGATTGAATTTTGCACAGGTTATGCATTGATGTGTGATTTTTCTCGCAAGACTCCTTCCAGAAAGGGGCCAATAATTCGTTCTAATTGAAGCTAATAACTGTTCTGGTCCGCAGTGCAATAGTTTTTCATGTTCTTTCTTAAGAATTGTATGTGTTATATGATGTGAATATGGTAAGATGTATGGGTATTTTTGTTCATCTGGTATAGTTGCATGTTTTTTTTTTATTTCGTCTAGAAATGGTTGAAGTTTATAAATTGAACTCTTCTTATGTACTGTTTTGTTGTCGTTTAGATCATTTAATTCTTGATTAAATGCTTCTCTTTGTGTTAAAAATATAATTTTAGTTGATGCATAATTTAATTCACTTAGTGTTACATTTTTATTTACTTCAATATTATTAGTTTTTGCTTTCAAAATTTCTACGAATTTTAAACAATATGCTATTATTCTTACTAATTTATTGTATGACGAATATTTACTTAAAATGTTAAATTTATTCTCTGATGTCATTAACGTATATTTTACCGGTTTGAGTTCTTCTTCTATTTCACATAGTTTATGATCTTGGTTGGGCCATTGATCGAACAACCATTGTGGTCCGAACCACCATAAATGTGACTGAATGAGATTGTTTGCTGGCATGCCACGCGATATTATATCCGCGTGATTTTCTGCAGAATTTATGTGATGCCAACTTGCGTCCTTGGTGAGTTGTTGTATTTCTGCTACAATGTTGCTTACGAAAGTCTTTAATTGATTTGGTTGCATTTTAATCCATGACAAGACGATCGTGGAGTCAGACCAAAGGAATGTTTTCCGGACTCTTTCTCCCAATGACTGTTTGACAGTGTCAATTAATCTAGCTAGTGTGAGCGCTCCACATAATTCTAGTCTCAGCAAGGTGATTGTTTTCAGCGGGGCCACTTTAGACTTCGCGCATAATAATCTGGTGTTTAATTTCCCTTCTTTGGTTTGACTATGCACGTAGACACATGCTCCGTACGCCTGCTCTGACGCATCGCAAAAGCCATGCAATGTGACTTCCTGACATGAATTCTTTGGATTAACATTTCTGTTGACTGATATGTCATATATTTTATTTAATGATTGTACAAAATGTTGCCATGTTATGCAGATATCTTCAGGCACTACTTCGTCCCAATCTAGTTTTATCTGCCATAATCTTTGCAGTATGATCTTTGCAAATATTATTGTAGGTCCTAAGAGTCCCAATGGATCAAATATGGTTGATATTTGTGATAAAATGGACCGTTTTGTGATGTTTTCGTCTTCAAAATGTTTTATAGAATATTTTATCCTATCAGACTCTTCATCCCACAATAATCCAAGCGTTTTAATTACATCTTGTTTATCTATTACTAATAATTCTTCTGTTTTACTCTCTTTCTTCAAGTGACTCAAAATGTCTGGATGGTTTGACCTCCATTTTCGTAGTTTAAAACATCCTAATGCTAAAAGAGAAATTAAATCCTTTTGTAATTCCGTAGCATCTTCTATTGTGTGGCTACCTGTTAGAACGTCATCCATATAGAAATCTTGTTCTAAAGCTTGTTTTGCGGCGGGATATTGTGTTCCGTTTTCGATTGCAAGTTGTTTTAACGTTCTTGCTGCTAGGTATGGCGCACTAGCTGTGCCATATGTGACGGTATTTAAGGTTGTAAATCCATGGGTAGTGACAACCCAAAATATGACTTAAATTAATATACAGTATTCATTACAAGTCGTAGAATTTGGATAAAAATTAAAATTTATAGGTAACCGTTTAAATAACGAAGATAATTGAAATTAAAGTTGACACAAAAACACGCTAAAATGCATTGCGTATATGGAGGTTACCAGTAGATTTACTAAACGATTAGAAAATATTATATCATAACAACCCAATACATGTTTGGAAAACGAGTATGTTATTCTATGATATTCAAGATATTTATTTAAAAAATAAAAATTATGAGTCACCGTAATAATTGTTGAAAAATCGCATGTAAAAGGTTCCAGTCTCAAGAAAAATTATGATTTTGACGTCATACTACTGCATTCCAGTGTAAACTTAAATTTCAATTATCTTTTTTATTTAATTGGATACCTATGATTTGTAATTTACATCTAAATCTACGATTTTTAATGATTTATTTCTGATTATTTGACTGCTTTGGCCTCACCTCCACCTCACACCGAAACCGAAATCACGCACGCTTATGACCGACGGATTTTCTACCTTAAGGTATAATAATTTTTTCCGTTCGTCGTTTGATTTTCTCCAACAAATTCGTTGTAAGCTGCGATTTTCAGGTTTGATTAATATTTGCCGGAACATCATGGCGATGTCTGCAGTTATCACATATTCATGCATTCTGAATCTGAGTATTATGTTGAATAAGTCTTCCTGAATAGTTGGTCCTACTAGCAGTTTATCATTCAATGATTTACCAATCTGCCACAGCAGATTTTTAATATTGTGAGTGGGCATTACCGTGAGTCAAATATTACTAACGTGCCCATATCTTATTAGAACTGTTCAATTTTACAACAATTTTTTTAAATAATGATTTGAAGATAAACTTGGTCAATAAATTGTATCGTGTAAAAAAGGCATAATTTTATTACTTACCTTTACTTACTATAAAATTTGTCATTCCGTGAAATAATCAATATACAGTGTGGGGCAAAACAACCTCTCTAGTTTCAATAGAGAATTGTGAAGCGAGCAGAGGTCGTAAAAGGATGGAATGGCGTGTATAGCGGCCGATATATATATATATATATATATATATATATATATATATATATATATATATATATATATATATATATATATATATATATATGCGTTAAAAAGATTCAGTCGTGAACATAATGTGGACGAACGAGCAACGCGCTTTTGCCGTAGAAGCATACATACGCGGAAACGAGTCTGTAATCGCCACCCAGCGCGCGTTCCGTATTCGATTCCAAATTCCCCATCATCAAGCAGTTCCGGACCGAAAATCGATTACGTTGTTGTAAAAAACTTTCGGGAAACAGGATCTGTTGTCAGGAAGAGAGGTGGACGACCGCGAACTGCTCCCGAACTCCCGAAAGTTTTTTACCACAACGTAATCGATTTTCGGCCCGGAACTGCTTGACGATTCGATTCGATTCCAAATTTACCGTCGTCAAGCAGTTCCGGTTGAAACTAGGGAGGTTGTTTTGCCCCAGCCAGTAGGTACTCGTATATCCATTTTATTAACATATTATGCCAAGGTTAAGCAGGTGTAATTAGTAAATATATTTTATTATAAACAATTTTTGAATGTATGTAAACTTTATTATAATTGTAATTAATAAGTAATATTTTATAATAGTTATTTGATTATTAAGAGCGTATAAAGTGACTCTTTGATACTCGCGCACGGATATTGCAGCGCAACCCAAAGGCGATGAAATCTGCAATAGTGCAAGAGAAACAAAAACACTTTACGCTCGTAGTAGGTAATACACATAATTTTATCTACGACTGAAATTATTTGTTATTAAAAGTAATGATATTCAGTTAGTTCCATCTACGTTCAACCAATTTATGTTTTATTTGTAACCATGATGATACCATTAATATCCAAATAAATAAACACAAACTTTTGTTGATAATTGAAAGCAAAAATATAAACTTTTCATAGTAGTCGTAGATGAAATAATATACTATCTATACTTATCATTGACTAGATAAATTCATACATAAAGTATAAAATAGTCATATTTCTCATAATACCAGAAGTCTAAAATGATTTTTATTTGTTGCTGAAGTATAAATTATAAAAAATTTATAAAATGTATGGCATTTTCTCTACGTACGACACTCTGGTATAAAATCGGAATAAATATTAATTATTGCGGATAATAATTTCTTGATTCATTTGTTCCAATTCCTTTTTATGAAAGTAAACATCTCTAAGTAACATAGTTGTAACTGAAGGAATTTGTGTCTGATCACAATCCTCAGGATAATCAGATATAGTTCTGTAATCAAGAGCCACTTTTCGCGACGTGATTGTCAACATTTTCATCAAATCTTTGGTTTCGTGATATTCAGTTAAAACGTCACATAGACATTGAATAAACCAGGTTCCATTGTGAATATCTCGGTATGAATAATAACCTAAAACAATAAGCAATAGTTGACTCATATAATTCAATTGTTTAATGTTTTATCATATCTTATCAAACTATATTTGCAATCTGTACTTGAAAAGGAAATGTTTTTTATTAAAATATTCATCGAAAATTAACATAAACCACACTCTAATCTCAAAAACATTTACTTTGATATAAAAATAGATTTTATCTATCCGATAAATATTTAACAAAAGAAAGTTTTACCTTCAACTGTACTGTTGGCTATCAGAAAATCTGCCTGTTTTGGAAGCTTATACGTTATTTGTTTATTTGATGAATCAGCTTGAGTTCTAGCAGATCGCATAAACATTCGAATACCACCATCTCTTTTTTTTCCTCGGCAAGCGCTTATGAAAAACAGTTTCGGTTTTCCTGCTAATGTTACACATTTGTCGCCCGTAAAATTTTCCCAAAGTTTATCAGCAGGATAGTACATATCCTTCGCAGAAAGTTCTCCTCTGTCTTTCCCATGTGACAAAACAAAAATTGCTATGCAATCACAGTTTGTGTAGTCTTCTTTACTTACTAAAAATATTAAATACATTTTTTATTTAATTTTTTAAGTTTGATACTCTACTTACATCGTATAATTTGATTTATAATTCCTACGTAATCTAAATCATTATGTACTTCAACTTCAAATTGTAGCAAATGACCGAAAACTTGTATTATTCGATCAACATCAATTTTTGTTCCTTCTCTTCGATCTTCTTTTTCAAAAAATTCATGATTAAAAATAATAGCTTTACCTCTGTGTGAATGATTCATGAAATATTCTTCAGCATGGGCTTCTGTTACCATTAATGCCCCTTTTTGTATATCGTCAAAATTTCTAAAATTATAATTTTTTATAGAGTTATTGGTAAACAATGATAATAATAATGGTACCCAATTTCATTAGTAGGCGGATTTCGTAAACCAGCATCATTTTCAGTAGTGTTACCATTATTTTTTGCTCCATTTTGTACACTAGTTGAAGAACTGTCGATAGCAGTTGCTTCTTTCTTTTTTCTGCGACTTCCAAAAAATGTCCGTTTTAACTGATTCTTAAAAATTGATATATGTTAATATCGCTATTTTAATAAATACATCTACTAAAAATGACTTACTTCAACAGTATTAGCAGTAGCAGAATTCTTATTTTTTGATTTATTTCTTTTTACAGTAATTTCAGTTTTTTTCTATATTTATTTACAAAGTAATATATTAACTATAAATTAACTGGAAATGCTATATTTACACTTACATTTGGAACTGGAGAATCAGTTTTGTTATCTTTTTTATTGTCCATGGTTTTAAGTTAAACAATAATTACACTGTGTTTCCGATTAATGAACTAAACTAAAATTATATAAATTAAATTTTATTTCAAAAAATACAATTATTACACCGCTAAATATTTCCTTTACTACACTATTGGTACCTACTACCTACCTCACAATAGTTCAGTGGTTGTTTTTAATGGTAAGATAGATAAGAGATATCGTTTTATCAGTTTTACGTTATATCAGAGCATAAATTCAAATGATAAATATTTTGGTATTTACAAATTAAAATATAAGCATTATATTCGCTAAAACAATATAATTTTTTAGTTAAATTTAGATAATTTAACTATTTCTATATCTAATAGAAAATTTATTCATTTCACATTTTTTATTTATTTCATACATTATTTTAATGTTAAAATCGAGAATGTGGAATGTGGATAACTCCGCCTGCCGAAGTGTAGAACAAATAGCGCACGTTTGATTTGCTGCTCTGACCAATATACATTCAAACTAAAATGTGTTAAGTTTAATTTATTTAAGCGAAATTAAGACTACATCTTCCACAACTTGTCTTATCCATTGGAAGTGATTTTGAGTAATTTAACAAAAACCGATTTCGACCATACAAAGATATATGACTATAATACAGCGTGATCATATAATGATTGACCTTGCCACATCGTTCATATTTTATTTTTGCCCAGTGTTGCCAACTGGCGAGAAATTTACCTTTTTGCGGAAATTTTTGATGTTAAAAGGGGAAAAAATCTGACGTGGACACCACATGACTTCCTTGTACGCCTATTAAACTGTTCATACTTTTCTTAATAACTAAAATGTAGAATAATATAAAAATATAATAACCATATTTGATTTATGCGGAAAATACCAAAAAATACCTAGAGTAAAGTGCCCTTTTGACACGGACGATCGCAACCAAAAATATT
Source organism: Agonum fuliginosum (assembly GCA_947534325.1). Taxonomy (NCBI): domain Eukaryota; kingdom Metazoa; phylum Arthropoda; class Insecta; order Coleoptera; family Carabidae; genus Agonum; species Agonum fuliginosum. The sequence goes on along the minus strand of OX384031.1, from coordinate 18,927,520 downwards.
AGGTGATCAACTAGATGCAACATGAGTCTCCAATACAAAATATCAACTTTCTACGACATACCGTTTTTGAATAATGCGAAAAATACCAATTAGTGCCCTTTTGGCACTGACGATCGCAACCAAAAATATGAGGTGATCAACTAGATGCAACATGAGTCTCAAATACAAAATTTCAACTTTCTACGACATACCGTTTTTACTTCCTTGTACGGAGTAATAAGGAAGTATTGTAATCGCGAAAAATTTCGGTTTTCAGATTTTGATGGAAATATCCGTTTTGACCTTTTCTGAATCCATTATGACTAGTTTCGTCGTGACGTCTGTACGTACATACGTGCGTGCGTACGGACGTATGTGTGTCGCATAACTCAAATACGGTTAGATGTAGAAAGTTGAAATTTTGTATTTAGGACTGTTATAGCATCTAGTTGTGCACCTCCTATTTTTGGTTTCAATCTACAAACCGGAAGTAGTAAATTTAAAAAAAAAATTGATAAATAATTAATTTTAGGCAATTTTTTTATTTTAAATGAAAGATTATGTGATTATTATCTACAATCGGTATTTTATAAATTTTTCTGTATCTTCTATCATTTAAGAATAATTAAAGTATATACTTATAATTTAGTATTTCGGTATCTTGTAGTCCATGATCGATTAACATTTGTTACTACGTAAAATTTAAATGATTATGACATGACAGTGACATTAGCAGTGACAATAGTAAAATATCGTTTATATCTTCTTCTGCAGTTTAAATAAAATGACTAAAATATATTTGTGAGTATACTAGTAATAAGTTAAAAGAATTTTTTATATTATTCTACATTTTAGTTATTAAGAAAAGATGAACAAGGAAGTCATGTGGTGTCCACGTCAGATTTTTTAATAATGCGAAAAATATCAAATAGTGCCCCTTTGGCACGGACGATCGCAACCAAAAATAGGAGGTGCACAACTACTATCGGAGTAATAAGTATAGTCACTCGGATGTAAAGTTGAATAACTTGTTTAAAAATTTAAATAAAACTTATACTAAAGTATGCACATTTCTACGTTACTGTAAAGAATTTCAAATTTTTAAATGTATATGTGTAGAAATAACAAAAATTTATAGCAAAAATGAGCTATGATTTTGACACATTTTAGAAACTGTTAACTTTAATGACGTCTACTGTCAATATACATCATGCAAAAAAATTCAAATTTTGGTATAGTATAGTTATAGCTTAGTTAAGTTATTTGTTACTGTAAATTTTTTTAAATATTTATATTTTGTTTATAATAATAAAATAAGTGAACATGTAATATCTTTGTTACTGGTAATCTTATAAGATTCAAATTCAGATTAGCGATGCCTTATATAATTATAAAAAATCTGACGTGGCCATCACACAACCTTCCGCCTTATCTAGACTTTAAACAGAAATGTATACGTACAATCCGGTGCTCATTTAAAATATACAAATAAAAATCTAAAATATTCAAACACAGAAATTTGCATCACCTGAATAAAAAGATTCATTTACAGGAAAACTCTGCTGTGTTGAAGCCATCCTCCGTTCAATTACTACAATTAATGTCTTACTTAGGACTTATATAGCGCTAGTATGCCAACTTGTCACCCGTCTCACCTGTCAATATTTTTTACGCAGAAACAAAAATCAACCGATCATGGATTACAAGATATCAACGTTTTATTTGATAAATTTATTTTTTAAATTTTACTGCAGTTCTTTAATGCTACCAGATAAAGACAATTTTTTTATAACGTAAGTTGCGAATAACTTTTCCTCTTATTCTTATTACAAATAAATACTATATTTTTCCAAATTTATATACAATTTTGACAATTAACCTTTTCAATCTTCAAAAAATATCACTTCCTATGAAGATATTTGTACCAAAATCTACGGAGCTCTTCCAATTTATATACAAATGTTAAATACCAAATATCAAAATTTTCGGGTAATTCGTATTTGAGTTATGCGACTAACAACCCTTGGCCACACACACACACACACACACACACACATACACACACACATACACACAGACATCATCGTGAAACTATCAAAAATGAATTGTAAGGACCCTAATTCGTGCTCATCCACTAAAAATTCACCACCCGATTTTTTGCATGATTCCAATACCTTCCTTTACAGGTAAGCGGAAGGTAAAAAGATTTGTTTATAATTTTTATTTAAAAATTATTACTTCAATTTTAATAATTTTTTTCTGAAATTTATGAATCCTGAGGTATCACTTTTTCAGAAAACAATATTATTATATTTCATATAATAAGTTTAAAATAAAAATGATTAAGAATTCTTTTTTATAATTATATAAGGCATCGGTAACCTGAATTTGAATCTTATAAGATTACCAGTAACAAAGATATTACATGTTCACTTATTTTATTATTATGAACAAAATAAAAATATTTAAAAAAATTTACAGTAGCAAATAACTTAACTAAGCTTATAACTATACTATACCAAAATTTGAATTTTTTTGCATGATGTATATTGACAGTAGACGTCATTAAAGTTAACAGTTTCTAAAAATGTGTCAAAATCATAGCTCATTTTTGCTATAAATTTTTGTTATTTCTACACATATACATTTAAAAATTTGAAATACTATACAATAACGTAGAAATGTGCATACTTTAGTATAAAGTTATATTTAAATTTTTTGAATTATTTTTAAACAAGTTATTCAACTTTACATCCGAGTGACTATACTTATTACTTATTACTTATAACAGTCCTAAATACAAAATTTCAACTTTCTACGTTTCACCGTATTTGAGTTATGCGACATACATACATCCGTACGTCCGGACGTCCGTCCGTACGTACAGACGTCACGACGAAACTAGTCATAATGGATTCAGAAAAGATCAAAACAGATATTTCCGTCAAAATCTGAGAACCGAAATTTTTCGCGATTACAATACCTACTTCCTTTATACTCCGTACAAGGAAGTAAAAAGAAATTATCTGCAAAAACGAGAAATTTTATTTTTTAAGGCATTTTGTATAAATTTTAATAAAATGTTGGGTTATATACTAAAATTTAAATAATTCTTGTGAATAGTGCTGACATCTCTCATGTTTTACACTGCACTTCAACGTTGAATAACCTCAAACATCAATTAATGATTTGTGACAAGTTTAGTTCACAAATTTTTATGTTTATTTATTGTACACCCGACAGCGTGGTCCAGCGTCTTAACTGGCTATCGCCGGCTAACGTGCTGTGACGTCAGTCAACGTGAGATCGATGGTTCGAGTCTCCGTCGGGCGACAATGTGTGATTTGTCGTAAAACTAAAAATTCCCAAGGTCTGGCATTCAATCACACTCGGGTGTTACAAGCTATCCACTTGTGCACCTTAAATGTAGTCCTGGTTGCATAAAGAATATCTCCGCTGCCGCTGTGGTTGAAACAACGAGCTATAAATAACTATATAGAGGCGCATCACACGCTGTAGCGTAACGCTGGAGCCGTGCGCAATTGAACGCTAGGACGGCGGCCATAGTTATAACCGCGGTATCGTTCTGACGACTCGGACGCATATTAGACAACAACAATGCCGGCAAAATGTATTGTTTTAGGCTGTTGCTTTAAAAAATAATAAAATTTCGACGTCTATACCGCATATTATTTTACCCCTCTATCAAAGTTACGTACACTATGTTCCAAATGTTCTGCCCCAGAGATTGGAAAACCCCCGTTGATCCGCAACCATTGTAGCACCATTCGTCAAAGTATTAGAAATACGGCCTTCTTAGGTTGTAAAAAAAGACAGCTTGCGAAAGATAGAAGCAGTTCTCGGTGAATCATTGCGGATTACGCCAGGTAGAGCAAAAGTGTAGAACAATAATTGCTTTGAGCTCTGTTTCAGTTTAGAAATACAATTTCCATAGTTTTATTTTGTTCACTTCATTACATTTCTAAACAAAAATTGCATTATTATGAAATGAAAAAATTCTTTTAAATACACAATTTTATAAAAATTTGTATCCTAAAAATGCCACAATACCTTAAAATGAAAAAATTAACTTATTGCCAAATTTAATATTAAATACATAAGATAATTATTGGCACTGACTAAAGGTAAAATTTAAAAATGAAGGCGATCCTCGACTGACCGAATAAATTGAAAGTAAAAAATCTTAAGTTTATTATTTTTATGATTAGTAATTTCATTTTCAATATTTTAATTTAGTTTATACTAAATACATAATAACAATAAGTATGATACAAAAGTTACATAGAACAAAATCTAAGTAATATCATTTTTAGCAATAATTCCCGGGCAAAAATACAAGATTATAAAAAATGATCACCACACGATTTTTTATTTCATAACCCGATACACAGTAAATCTTTGAATGTTTAATCAGTACCTACATTAATTATCACACAATTTGACTTGTGCAGCGTTGAGGTTGATAGTGGCGGCGGCGAATTGTTAAAAATAAACCGGCGGCGGCGACACGTCGGCATGAACGCTTAATTTTTAAGTGGCTTTTCTTTAGGCACCGTGCCGGTGTACGCCGGCGTATTTACATCAAAAACTTTGTAATATCGACATGTGTAGCAAAGTTAGTGGAAAATATCTTATTAGATGCCATCCACATAATGATACAATTTTATTTTTATTTTAATTGAACAATTACTTTTTTATTTTGTTGTCAAGAGATAGAGAATGAACAAAAGTTGAACATAATAATAACGCAACATGCAACTTAAAAAGTTATTATCATAACTTGATTGACAACTTACATGATACTGATACAACACATTTAAAAATAATGAATAAATAACAATATAAACAAACAACATAAAAAATAGGTAATAAAATTTAGAAACTGGAAAGAAATAATTTTAACAGACCATGAATCTCAATAAATTTATTGTTAAAAAATACATAATACAACACATTTAAAAATAATCAATAAATTACTAAGAACCTAATAATATATTATACAACGACGCTATAATGGATGCTATTATTCCTGAAGATGAAGTTTATGACACGAGCGAGCAAAGCAAGCGAGGGTTTTAATCATCACTTTATCTACGACTAAATTATTACTTACAAGATTCTAATAAAATTTAGAGATTTACAAATGTCAATTCTCTATCACTATAATTAAACATTGCAATTATTTTTAAAAATAATGTGCACAGAGATATTGATTCAAGCAAAGTAATTTTCTGATTGGTGCAGAGGAAAGAATACTGTGCATTATTTCCTGGTATTATTCACTGCAAGATGAATATATGATATTGTGTGGCAAACTTCACACAAGTAATGTTAATGTTTTTTTTGTTTTTTTATATCAACATTATTAAAAAATTAAGCATAAAACCTCGGTGTTCCTTATCAATTTAAGTTGTTATTCCTGTCTATCAATATTCACTAAGTTAACTTAAAACGAGAAAACACACTTAATTCAATTCATTTCAAATATAAAATAATACAAAAATCATTTAGTAAAATGTAATTTATTTTTCGCCAGCCGGACGTATTTGATGCATTTGTGTCATTGTTTTTTTGTAAAAAAAAAGGAGGCCATTTGGGGATTGTTTATGATCATTTGCAAGTATCTGACAATAACTTTTTTAAGTTGCATATTTTGTTATTATTCTGTTAACTTTTGTATAATCTCAACAAAGTATAGAAAATAAGTAATTGTGTTATATTATGTTTTATGTATTTTGAAATTGACATAATATATTTAATAAAATTATTTATTTAAAAGAACTTTTAATTTTTGCTTTATTCATAATATTCTTGCAACATGTATTAAAATTTTCTTATGTTCGATACTCAGGTGACCAAATATTAAGAAATAAAATTATGGAGAATGTGTTCTTCTCTAACAGTGAACTGAATCCTAGCCCAAAGCAATAATTATTGTTCTACACTTATTTACCCTATACCTGGGTTAGTCCGCTGCTGTTTCTATCTTTCACTTGTTGTAGGTATTATTATTTAAATTTAAAAAATGTAAATGCCCAGTGGCAACTTAAGTTGCCAGTTCAAAAAAGTCTTTAAAATATATTCAAAATTTGAAAATTCATTTAAAACCTGTTAAGGGGCTTAAAATGAGTGTACAGTATGAGTTTCGTTATAATTGCTCATGGTTTGAATTATGGGTTTTAATGGGTTAATATATATATATATATATATATATATATATATATATATATATATATATATATATATATATATAGTCAGTAACCCCTTTTTATACCTTTCGGTGTAATGGGTTAATACCATACTTTAAGGGTAAAATTGTAGGTAAATATTCAACAAAATCACAATGAAAATTCATAATCAAATGAACATTTTTATATTTGTCAACAAACATTGATGTGATTTTGTTCAATATTTAAAGATTTACAAATTTGTAAAACTTATATTTGTCGAGTAATTATCCTCATTCATTATATAGTACAGTTAGGAGAGTCAAAAATTGATTGAAACCCAAGACTAATACTCGTATATAACCAAGTGAAATTTGGCATGTGAGTAGTAAAAAAAACAAAAATTCGTTCCACCTCGGTATGCTCCGCTTCCCAAAAAAATTTTCAATGGAAACTCAAAATTTTCTTGTTACGCATTTTCCTCAAAAACTATCAATGATTTTGGAAAACTGTTTTGACATAATGAATCCCACCATTAAACTATAATAAAAGAAATTTTATTGGTCAAAAAAGAAGTTGGATAATATTATAATATTGTCTTGTTATTTACCATTAAAGCTGCAAAAAAATATGAATGAATATTTTAATAGATTCATAGATAAATTAAATTGTTCAATAATTCAACGATTTAGATCTAGGTATGCATGTTTTCACGTATTTCTGATTTGATTGTTACTGAGGACCAAGCAAAAAACATTTTATTGCGCGTCTCCTATGACAACGCTCAATAAAGTACTTTTTGATTACATAAAATAAAAGAAAATGACAGAATCAAACAAATTTTTTTATTTCTTTATTTCGATATTATTGGCATCGTCATGGATACGAATCAAACATAAATTGATTGAACGCAAATTGAACTAACTGAATACTATTATTATTATAACAAATAATTTTAGTCGTAGATAAAATTATGTGTGTATTACGAGCATAAAGTGACTCTTTGTTACTCGCGCACGGTAATTGCAGCGCGAGCCGAAGGCTGCAATTACCGTGCGCGAGTAACAAAGAGTCACTTTATGCTCTTAATACACAAATAACTATTATCTTACCTTATGTAGCTCCAGTTTCGAGTTTACATTTATCGTGAACTGTTTTGAAAAATCTTTCCAATTCATCTGAGATCGCCTGAAAGTTACAATTTGTAATTAATTTTATTGTAAACAGCAAGAATCTTACACACAAATCAAAATCAAGTAAATAAAAAGCTTATTCTAAATTAACGATTTTATGTAAGTTATACATACCAACGTAGATTTGCAAATAACAACCAAACATAATAAAAATAAAATCATCTTCATCATCTTTGGAGCAGAAAATCTGTTGGTTTGAAATTATATGATTATTCACTGTTTGTTAAATCATGTTTATATACTTGTTTTATAAAAAAACCTACTGTATAATTTGTTAATTGCTAATTTAATGCTCACTGAAGAAAATTATGCACTAGCTGAGTAATAATTTACCATTAAAATATAGATTGAAAACAAAGAAAATATTAATTATTTTTTATTATTATTATTGTCTTTGTTGTGTCCGTTGCTTCATCTGTGTTGAGTGGGATGGGATCCGACAGCGTCGATGAAGGTCTTACAGGCGTTTTTGTCACTTCTTCGGTTTGGTTTTGCAAGGTGTTTCGGACTTCTTCATGATCGGAAGTCTCTGGATTGGAGAGGACGTAATCTTGAGTAGGACGTATCATGCTTTTGTTTCGTCTTAACATCGCGCCGTTGTCTGTAGCTACTGTATATGAGTGTGGTTCGTCGCGAGTTTCTCTTAGCGTTCTAGGGTGCCAAAGATGAGTAACTGGATTTTGAATTCTGATTCTTTGGCCGGTGGTAAGAGGAGGTAGATCTCTAGCATTCTTGTCGTGGCATCTTTCCATGATGCTTTGTCGTTCTAACATCTTTTCCCTTGCTGCTTCTTGTTGAGGAGTGATAGTAGTGTGCACTGGCAGAATGTGCATTGTTTTCCGTCCGTATAGAAGTTCAGCTGGACATGGAATATCCTTACTGACGGGTGTGTTTCTCCAGTTGAGTAGAGCCCAATCCACATCTTCCTTGGTGTAGAGACATTTCTTCACTATATTCTTTATAGTTTGGACGCTTCTTTCAATGAAACCATTTGATTTTGGATAATGCGGCGAGCTATTGTTACTCCCCATGCTTGCACGAATCTTCTGAATTCTTCTGAGGAAAATTGTGGTCCTCCATCGCATCGTATGGTTGAAGGTACTCCATATTCGGAAAATATTTGTTTTAGATTCATAATAACTGCACCACTAGTACACTTTGGAGGCATTTTCCGAATCAGTGGGAATTTTGAAAAATAATCTGAAACATAATTATTGTGTTCCAAATAATACAAATCGAGTGCAACAGTGGTCCAAGGTTTTGCGGGGACTTCACTGGCGATTAATGTTTCACTGCGTTGTGCCTTTTGGAAGATTTGACAAGCAACGCATTCTCCAATTTTCCTTTCTATGTCAGAATCCATTTCGGGCCAGTAGACAAGTTCTCTGGCTCGGAGTCGAGTCTTTTCAATGCCACAATGGCCTTTGTGAAGTTGTTCTATGATGTATGACCGCATACAGGGTGGTATTATGACTATTTCCTTTTAGGATGATCCCATTTTTTACTGCGAGTTCGTCTCTAAAACTCCAGAATGGTCTGATATTTTGAGGCACTTTCTTGGCTGACTCTGGCCAACCATTTACAATGGTGTTGGTCAGCATTGTCATGTCAGAATCTTCAGCAGTTTTTTCTTGAAGTTCGCGTAGTTTTGTGTTACTGAATTGAATAAAATCTACTCTCACAGTCACATCTAATCCAATCTGCTCCGAGTTCTGTCCTGGTAATCTGGAGAGATCGTCGGCTATCAACAGCTCTTTTTCTGGTCTGAATACTATTTGTATGTCATAGTGCTGTAGACGAAGAAGCATTCGGAGCTGTCTGGGTGGTGCTGCTGTAAGATTTTTTGAATGAATCATCGATAACGGCTTGTGGTCGCTCTCGACTATAAAAGGTTTCCCGTATACGTATGTGTGAAATTTTTCTCAGCCGAATACGACGACTAACATTTCACGCTCTATGTTGGCGTATCGAGTCTCGACATCGATTAGTTTCTTGGACGCAAGAGCGATAGATTTGTCATCTTGGATTAATACTGCACCAAGGCCCTTGGATGAGCTATCTACTTGAATTACTGCCGGTTTCTTGGAGGTAAAGTAGGCCAAGTTAGTGCAGGAACAAATGTCTTCTTTAATTTGATTCAATGCTGCCTCATGTGATGGAGTCAGCTGGAATTGAACATCTTGTTTGAGAAGTCTCTCAATGGTGCTGTTTTATTGGATAAGTTGGGTATAAAGGGTGACATGTAATTTACCACTCCTAAAATGTGCATCAGTTCAATCTTATCTTTGGGATTTTGTAGAGATTTTATAGCCTTTATTTTGTTTGGGTCCGGACTGATACCGTCTTTACTGAATATTGCTCCAAAAAATGTAACTGACTCGGGTTTGATGATACACTTGTTGCTGTTAAAAACAAGGCCATTTGCTTTCGCTGTATTTATCAGATTTATCATGTTTTCATGGTGTTCATTATCTGTCCGTCCGTATACTAGGATATCGTCTGCAATGTTCATTACTCCTTTGCAGTGACCAACCACTTGGTCCATTCTGCGTTGAAACTCATCTTATGAGATGCGTAGGCCGAAAGGTAGCCTTAAGAATTTACAACGGCCCACAGGTGTGTTGAAAGTTGACGTCGGAACTGGCTTCATCTATTACAATTGACCAATAGCCGTCCTTGGCATCGAATTTGCTGAATACCGTTGCCCCTTGCAGCTTGTGTGTGATTTCTTCCAAAGTCAAGCTTTTATAATATGGCCTGACTATGGCTTTGTTGAGATCCCTGGGATCAAGACAAATCCGCAGATCTCCATTTTGCTTAGTAGCTATTACCATACTGTTCACCCATTCCGTTGGATGATAGACGGCTTTGATGATGCCCTGCTCCTGAAGGCGCTTGAGTTCCGCCTCCAGACGTTCACGTAGCTGAATTGGAAACTTTCTGGTTGCGTAAATGACAGGCTTATATTTGGGATCTATTTTTATACTGCATACCCCTGGTAGTATACCAACTCTGACGAATTGTTCAGGATATAGTGTTTTAAGCTGCTGGACGGAGTTGATGGACTGGTTCATATTTATACTACAGTGTAACGTAAGAAGATTAAGCTGCCTGGAGCTTTGGAGTCCAATAATGGCTGGGCCTTTTGAATCTACAACAAAATACTCTGTAGGGATCCATGCTGTTTTGTGTTTTGTTGGTATGGATATAGTTCCATATTGCCTGATTTTGGTCCCGTTATATGCTGTGAACATCGTTTATGAACTCGTGGTGAATTGACGATTGCCACTCTGGGGATGATCTCGACCTCCACCGTAACTCGTGAGCCCAAATAAGCGATAATCCAATGACTGGTGCCGGAGGGGACGTTAACCAAGTCCACCACGCCGCGAGTAGCCACAGTCCAACAACAAGGATAAATCCAAGAGGACAACAAAATACGAAAAGAATAGCCTGAAAAGTCACCAATCAACTCACTGCTACTCAAAATTAAGAAAGTACTTTAGGGTGAAAGGAATCAAAGCTAGCGGAACTTTTCCCGCGGAATTTAGCTTCCAATGGAGTTTTCGTTGGTTAATCCCACACGAAGGCGGCACAACACAACTCCAAGAGTAATTCACAATCCAAAATATACACAGCGAAAATTCTCCAACTACGCACAATCACCGTTAGAATTTTAGTGAAGATCTTAAGTCGAATTTTAACAAGTAATTAGAATTACTTAGCCTTGAGCTGCCTTGACGACCGCGCATGAAGCCCCGTTCACACCATGACAGAAAGTCACGACAGTTTCTGCCACGATAGCGACTGTCGTGACTTCTGTCATGGTGTGAACGAAGAAACTGTCAAGACAGTACTGTCGTACTGTCCTGTTGCAGTATCAAGCCAAACTTGATAGTGCGACAGTGCTGCCGCGACAACTACAAGACTTGCAGCTGTCTCCATGGCACAGCTGTCACTGTCGTGAGACCAGTGTGAACGGTGGGCTGACAGTAACTGTCACATTGTGAACTGACATGGCAGTACTACCATGACAGGAATTATCACTGTGTGAACGGGGCTTGAGGGTTCAGAGGGTTCAGCAGTGGTTGCGGACCAGCGGCGTAAGAGAACGTCGGTGTCAAGTGTCACGGTGACCCGTAACAATGTAAAATACCAAATATCAAAATTTTTGGATTATCCGACCTCCATAAAGCCTTGACCACGTACATACACATACATACATATTTATAAATATTTTTCATTGTTTCAAAGTCATGTTTGTCATAATTTTAATGTTTGTATTGACGTTTGTATAACGATACTGTAACGGTTTTATTTATTTAGGTGAAGTGTAAAATCAGTAAAACACGAATATTTATATAACAAGTTTAATAACGAAAAATAAAACATAAAAGTTAATGATAATTAAATAAACACGCACTAATAATTAAAATTAAAGCACTAATTATACACTAAAAATATTTATTTACACACTTAACACTACTACGATTATTTATTTATACACTATAATTATTTATTTAACCAGTAAATAACATTAAACACTATTTATATCACAATACATACATATTTAGTTCTATTTATGTCACCATTCAAACGTAGACTTCTATTTATGTCACAATTCTAAAGTAGACTTCTATTTATTTCACAATTCTAACGTAGACTGACTCACCGTCCGCTCGGTAGCGTTTATATATCCACAGCCGGTAATTCTGGTAGATTCCATAAATTCCTTCCAGAAAGTTATTAAATTTTATAACCGTATCGCGTGACCTGATGAGTCATCCCCCTCTGGCGCCATCAACACAATAGCGCGACGGCTAGACAATGCAAACTGGTCCGTGCAGGTCGCTTGGCCGCCGCCACCCAGGCGCCGCTCGTTACATTGCTTTCTCCTTAAGACTGTTTCGTCCCGGAACAGTCCTTGATGACGAAATCTACATGCATCACCCTTGATGCACCCGGATGTCTTGAAGAAGTGACAGTCCACGGTCGGTTCTGTGTTGCCTTGTCTCTTTGGGTTGAAGCTGCAGACGAGGATTTCAATTCCAGTATACCTGAAGAGGATCTCTAACATGTTCCTCACAATCCTCCAATCCAAGCCATCTAGTCCACAGCCTATCTTCGGTAAAGCCAGCTTCATGATGTCGTTGTCCAATAGGTGGTCCCTCAGATCGCACAATGAATTCCACAAATTACGATACAGTGGCTTCTGGTTCGATTTTGCCTTCGTAACTAAATAGTAAATGTATCGTTTGTGTTCCACGTCATTATCCCTAAGTCGTACTGTTCTCCCGACGGATGGACGGTGGTTGGCCAGTTCTTGTAGTCGTCCAAACTTCTTCTTGAAGACAGTAGCGATTCCGCGGGACATTTTCGTGTCTTCGGGTATGCAGTGACCAAGGGAATAGTCTGGTGAAACCGTGAACAGGTCTAGATGTTCCTCTCGGGTAACGCCATACCGAGCTTTATGGTTAGTGGAATAAGTTTCCATGAAATCTTCGAATGTAGGTTCTTGGGCTTCAATTCTTCGAACCGTAGCTCCACGATGGTCTTCATGGTTATCGCCGGCGAAAGGAGCTAGACGATTAAAATGTACTACTCGCGGCTTCCCATTAGGCATTTTTCTTATCCGGTACATTATGTTGTTAATTCTCTTGATAATTTCAAAGGGGCCTTCCCAATTCTTCTGCAGCTTCAGCGATAATCCGCGACGCCTCTGCGGACTTGTTCATGAATGTCATCTATTCTTCTTCCCAAGTTGGTGACATAATCCTCCCCAGCCAAATCTTCTCCAGGTTTGCTGCCGAATACCAGGTCACATGGCAAACGTAATTCACGTCCGAATAAGATGTTAGCAGGTGTCTGTCCTGTCGTCTCGTGTACGGATGAACGATAAGCCATCAGGAACAGATGCATATGTCGGTCTCAGTCTCTTTGATGGTTAGAGACAACCTTTGATAGATATCGGTTGATAGTTCTGTTCATTCGTTCGATCATGTCGTCGGACTGCGGATGTAGTGCAGTTGTCCTAGTCTTGTTGATTCCCATTATCTTACAGATGTTTTGGAAAAGAGCAGACTCAAAATTTCTTCCTTGGTCGGAGTGTAGTTCACGAGGGACTCCAAATCGGCAAATACATTCTTTTACCAGAACTTCAGCAACAGTGACGGCTTCCTGGTTAGGTAATGGATAAGCTTCAACCCACTTGGTGAAGTAATCCATAACGACTAATATGTACTTGTTTCCCTCGTCGGATTCCGGGAATGGTCCGGCTACATCAATCGCAATGCGCTCAAATGGACTGCCAACATTGTATTGACGCATTGGAGCTCTTCGTCGCTTATATGGCCCGTTACTTCCAGCGCAAGCAACACACTTCTTGCACCACTCTTTAACATCTTCTTTGCAATTCACCCAGTAAAATCGTTGGCGCAATCTTTCCACGGTTCTGTTGACTCCAAAATGTCCTCCTCCAGTTCCATCATGGATTTCCTTCAACACTTCCGGTACTCGGCTCCGTGGAACAATCAGCTGAGTTTTCGTCTCAGTACCTTCGGTGTTCTCCATCACACGTTTCAGGACACCTTCTTCAACCACAATAGAGTCCCATTGTGCCCAGTACGATTTTACTTTCCGGGAATGTGGTGCAGCATTTTCCCATGCTGGCTTTTCTTCACTATTCTTCCAATCCAGTATGATTTTCAAATCCGGGTCATTTTCTTGGTCTTGGCGCAGGTCGTCTGGATGCCATCTATCGTCAACTACTGTTGTCCTCGCGACGATGGAATGTTTTTCTTCTACTCGGCTACAGTGTTTACATTCCTCCTGACATGGTCTTCTCGACAATGCGTCTGCATTACGATGGCTCGTTCCTGCTCTATGTTCAATCACAAAGTCATATTCCTGTAGTCGTTCAATCCATCTGGCTACTTGACCTTCCTGATTCTTAAATTGTAGTAGCCATTTTAGAGCAGCGTGTTCGGTTCTAATAAGAAATTTTCTACCGTACAAATACTTGTAGAAATGTTCGATGGACTTAACGACTGCTAATAATTCCTTTCTGGTGACACAATAATTTCTTTCAGGTTTTGACAATGTCTTGCTGAAGTAGGCAATAACCTTCTCATGTTGAATTTGGGAAAGCACACCGCCAATTCCAACGTTGCTGGCATCTGTGTCTACTATGAACTCTCCTTCTGGTAACGGGTAACTTAAAACAGGTGCACTTGTCAAGGAATGTTTCAGTTGTGTGAATGCGGCTTGACAGTCCGTTTCCCAGATGAATCTTCGGCCTTCTTCAGTAAGCTTTGTCAACGGTTTCGCAATATTGGCAAATCCTGGTACGTATCGTCGATAATAGGTGCATAAACCTAGAAAGCTTCTAAGTTCATGCTTGTCTCTAGATACTGGCCAGTCTTCAACATATTTTATTTTCTCGGAGTCTACTGCAATCCCTCTACCAGAAACTATGTGTCCCAGGTAATGAACTTCCTCCTGGAATAGGTGACATTTCTTCGGGCTGAGCTTCAGATTGACCTTTCGAAATCTTTGGAAAACCTCTTCTAAATTCTGCATGTGGTCCTCAAACGTTTTCCCGATCACAATAATATCATCGAGGTAAACCAAACAGGTTTTCCATGACAGCCCAGCTAAAACGGTTTCCATGAGTCGTTCGAATGTTGCTGGGGCATTGCAGAGCCCGAATGGCATAACAGTAAATTACCAAAGTCCTGTGCCGATGGTGAAGGCTGTCTTTTCTTTATCCTTTGGCTCCAAATCGACTTGCCAGTAACCGCTTTTTAAATCCAACGTGGAGAAAATATTCGATCCAGCCAAAGTGTCCAATGTATCGTCTATTCGGGGTAGCGGGTAGCTGTCCTTCTTTGTCACGTTGTTAAGTTGACGATAATCAATTCAGAATCGTGTAGATCCATCCTTCTTCTTCACTAACACCACTGGTGAAGCCCATGGACTACTTGAAGGCTCAATCACACCTTCCAACTTCATGTCCTCAACTATTCGCTCCGCTTCTTCGCGCTTTGCCAGTGGTAATCTTCTTGCTGGTTGGCGGATGGGTCTTGCGTCTCCGGTGTCTATTTTATGGCGGACCACGTTGGTTCTTCCCTTGGATTTGTTGTCATACTCAAATACCTCCTGATATTAAATTTTTCGCCTTGGTTTTCTGGTCGGCGGTCAATCCTTGAAATGATGACATTTGATCGACTACTGTGTCCGGGATTTTACTGCATGTCGTTTCCTTGGTCGTAACAGTTCGAATAATCGAGGATACTGATGAACATTCCCCGACTTTTGTCCCACTTAATAACAACAGGATAAAAATTAATGTTCATTACTCGAACCGGTACTATCGTCTTTGCTTTTATTAGTGATTTTCCAATCACAACTCCAGATCCAGTTCTGATATCATCATTCTTGGGCTCCAGCATGATAATGTTCCCTTCGCAGAAACTACCTTCTAGCCTTCCTTCTACAATAATCTCGCTTCGCTCTGGGAGGGTGACATCTTCAGCTATTAGCACACGTACGGCGTCGTCGTCCCGTGGATGTAATACGAGTTCTTCTTCATTGACCACCATCACGCCACTCTTGAGGTCCAGTTTAAAACCATGCTTTTTCATGATGTCCATACCAAGAATGAGTTCATCTTCAACGTCAGCTACCAGCACACGATGTTCAAAGGAGCTATTCCCGATAGTGATGTTCAAATCCAGTTCTCCAGATGCGGTAGCTTGTTCCCCTGTAGCTGTGCGTAATCGCCACTTGGTTGGATGGAGATGTGTCTTGCCAGTTATTTTTGCTATGTCGTCACGAATAATTGTCTTCGTCGCACCCGTATCTAGCAACATTTTAAGTGGTCTTCCGTCAATACAGCCATCCACATAGATGCTGTTGGCTTGATGATGAAGGGATGCAACATAGCCGATGGAATGTGGAACTACTTGTTTACGGGTCGAATCATCTTCTTCTTTCTTCATTTCGGTCTTCTTCAACTTCTTGCAAAGCCTTTGCGGGTGACCGAGCTCACCACAATTCCAGCAACGTAGTTTTCTTCTTTCTGGAATCATTTCATTGACGATTCGACGCATTCTCTCCTCTAAATCTTCAAGGTTATCGGTCCTCTCAGCGTCAATATTCCTCACTCTGGATTGGTTACGTGAAGCTTGTTTAGCGGCTTCATGCTCTAACGCAATTGACAGTGCATCACTTATAGTTTTTGTGTGAGCTATTCTTAATGATTTTTGGATTTCGCTGTCTTGGATTCCGTTGACAAATTGTTGAATAGCCAGGGTCTGTATCACGCTCTCCGGAGCATCAGGGAATGCGAGGTGAACCAAGCGAGATATATCCGCTTCGAATTCTTGAAGTGTCTCTTTTGATTCCTGATATTTATTATTTAGTTGCGTCTGGTACACCTGTTTCAAATGTGCGTTGCAATACCGCATATCCAGTTGTTTGACTAGCAGTTCATAGTCTTCTTGCTCTTCTGGTTTCACCGTTTGAATAATATTGAGGGCTTCTCCTTGTAAGGCAAGGGCCAGATTACTAGCCTTCTCCTCTGATGACCAACCATTTATTTTAGCAGCTATTTCAAATTGCCTCAAATAATTAGGCCACGCTGATTTTCCGTCATATTTTGGAGCTTTCACGTGATATGTCGAATTGTGTTCTGCTTTAATGGTTCTTTCTATTTTAACCCCGTCTCCTTTGGTTGCTTCGGTTGTCGGCATCGGCGATGACGTAATGTTGGATAAATTTTGTTCTAATTGTTCAATCTTCTTGTCATATTCTTGCTTCAAGTTCTTCAAATTCTCTTCTAATTTATCCTCTAAAATTCTAGAATTTTCTATAATTTTTTCTTTAAATTTTTGTTCTAAGCTTCTAGAATTTTCCATCAATTCTTCTTTTAAAGTTCTGGATGTTTCGGTTATTTTCTCTTCTAAAATTCTAGAACTTTCCTCTGATTATCTAGAACTTTCTGTTATTTCTTCTTTCAGCTTCTGTTCTAGTGTTCTGGAATTTTCTTCTAAAGTTGTGGCTAATTCTTCCTTCAAAATCCTGGAATTCTGTTCACACTTTCTAGAACTTTCTGTTATTTCTTCTTTCAAAGATCTAGAAGTTTCCTCCAGTTGTTCGGATAGGCTACACGCAACTTCAAGTTCCTCAGGATTTTCACCAGCATCTTTTAGGGCTTGTCGTAGACGCTGTTGAAGTACGATCTTGGCTCCCACTGTGTCTAGATCCCGTTCCTCTAACTCCTTCTTGAGTTCAGCCACTTTTAAGTCACTTAATTTAACTTTCTTTGTCGCCATTTTATTTATTTTTAATTTACATTTCACAGTTTATTAAACCCCACACCTGACACCAATTGTAACGGTTTTATTTTGTAACGGGTTATTTTCTTTAAATTGAAATTTAAAAGTGTTTAATATTATTCCCGGATAACAGATTCAGATACTCGTTACATTTAAATAGAATTGACCTACCTTTTCGCAGTATTCGCTGAAGGTGTTCACTGAATTTAGAAATATGAAAAGAAGTTGTTTACTACAAACAATAGTTTCTAACAAACAATGATTGTTATTTTTAAATCGGGCGCCAGCCACCTAGTGGTGACAAGTGAAAATAGAAGTTGGGTCCGGTTCCTGTGAAAGAAATGTTTAAAAGAAAGTGTAGAATAGGTGTTTAAAAGGAATTTCGTTTTTTTTGTGTCAGTCGGTTCATTCCTATTCTCTGTCCTTGCCGCGGAAGCAAGGATTAGGGCCGATTTTGTTAGTTTTTAGGGTAAAATAATAGAGATAATAAATAAATATATTTTTCACAGATATAAGGCTTTTTATTACTTGCTTTTCTTAGTTTTCGAAATTATTTGACATAAATACAATATTACATTTGTTTTAGATTAATATAAATTTCAATAGTGTTTGCCATGTTAAAAACATGTATACAAAAAAAATGCGAGTTTGTGGGGCTCTAGTACGGTTTTGTTAGCTTTGTTAGTGTAGTAAAATACCAAAACCGAGTTTGTGGGGCTCTAGTACGGTTTTGTTAGCTTTGTTAGTGTAGTAAATACCAAAACCGAGTTTGTGGGGCTTTATTTTTAGCCATTTTGACACAATGAGGTTAACCAAAAAAATTTCATTTTCTTCAAAAAATCATGTTTAATTTTGCTTGTTTAGGTCATATTTAAGCATAATAAACGATCTCCTAAAATAAAAAACGCATTTTCTCTTAAACACCTATTCTACATTCCAGCCAGTTCTCATTCCAAATTTCAACATTTCTGCTTGTTTGCGATTGTACAGTTTGGTTCTTTTCTCAGTTGCATCAAAATTCGACTTAATTTGATATTCATATCTCCTGGTTCATTGACTGCTGCTTTTTTGTTGTCCGTTGGTCGCTGGATGATACGTTCCTGTCAATTTAAATTTTATACTTAAGTTCAGGATCTTTCATTGTTACTTTCTTGATTTCTTCTATGTTGACTGGTAGTACGTCGATTTGATTCATATAAATTACTAATACAACATTTTCCTTTCCTTCAATAGTTTCTTGTGTTATCATGTTTTTACGTACTGCAGATGATGGTGGTAGTCTCTTGTCTGGGGCATTGTATTTTCTTTTAGCTTGAATGAACACCCTGTGTTTGAAATTTCTAGAAATAAATCTCCATACTCGTGTATTAAAGTTTTAATTTCTTTTAAACTTCTTTTTATTGTCTGAAGGTATCGCACGGCTACACTTTTATTGTTAAAATAACAAATAATGAGTAAGATTTGCACTTACCTCAAATTTAAATGTATTTTGAATTACAACAAAAACTGACATAAGCACTGACAGATGACTGACAGCCACGGGTCCACTTGCAGTAGTGCCATCTAGAATTACGCGGAACTAAAGTGGATTCATTCTGACCGCGAAATTCAGTGAAGTGGAACTACCTATTCTTCTTATACCGTGGTCATGGATTTAATCTTAAAATCAATATTTGACTCTATTCTATTAATCCGATTTACTTCAAATTTTTTACACATACATATTTGCAATGAAAATTTTATATTTTTTCTATTTGACAAATTTGGGGGCCCACAAATGGGGCCTATTTTTCTTACGCGGAAACGGTAAAACATACGTGATTAATTTTTTCACATTTTAACTCCTTGTATTTAGTAAAGTGTCAAAACTTTTGGGGGCCCACAAATGGGCCTACTCAATATTTCATATATAATTGAATAATGGGAGATATTAAACTAAATAACTAAATTTTCATTCATATATTTAAATAATATCTGGTTTTTTCCAGTTCTAAATATCAATATTTAATGGATTAAAAAAATTGAACCCGTAAAAACAAAGAGACTCGATCGATATTTATTTATATTGTTTTCATTGTAACTCTTTCTTAGATAGTGTGTTTCAAGAAAGAGTTAAAAAGAGTAGGGTATGGCGGGAGGTCTTGTGCTGGCCAAATCAGATTTTTTCTTGTGCCAAAGTAAATGTTTGGTCACAACGAGCCTATGTACCAAATTTTACAGTTAAAAAGCGTAGGGTATGGCGGGAGGTCTTGTGGTGGCCACATCAGATTTTTTCTTGTGCCAAAGTAAATGTTTGTTCACAACGAATCTATGTACCAAATTTCAGATTGATTGGTTATGGGGAAATGAGTATGGCGGGAAGTCTTGTGCTGACCACATCAGATTTTTTCTTGTGCCAAAGTAAATGTTTGGTCACAACGAATCTATGTACCAAATTTCAGATTGATTGGATATGGGAAAATGGGTATGGCGGGAGGTCTTGTGGTGGCCACATCAGATTTTTTCTTGTGACAAAGTAAATGTTTGGTCAGAACGAATCTATGTACCAAATTTCAGATTGCTTGGATATGGGGAAATGGGTATGGCGGGAGGTCTTGTGCTGGCCACATCAGATTTTTTCTTGTGCCAAAGTAAATGTTTGGTCACAACGAGTCTATGTACCAAATTTCAGATTGATTGGATATGGTGAAAAGGGTTTGGGGTACGGCGGGAGGTCTAGGTGCTAGCCACATCAGATTTTTCTTATGCCAAAGTGCATTGTTAGGTAACAAAAGTCTATTTGCAAAATTTCAGCTCGATAGGATCCCGGGAAGTGGGTCATTTTTGACTTTTGTTTTTTTGCCGTACGTACGTACGTACGTACGCACGACGATGAAGTTGAAGTTAATATAAAGGATTTAATAATATTTTATATAAAACATGTTTAATACGGCGGAGCTCGATGTCGCCGTGTCAGCCGTTCTGAATGTTATATTCAGTGTTAAATATCTACAATAAATATTGAAGATAGAGTTCCGAAACTACATACTTTTATTTAGCAAATTAATCGCTCTTTCAGATTCTTTTAACCGTTTTCCGATATTAGGCTAGGCATATTAGTAAAAATATTGGGTCTCAGAGGAAAGTTTTGATATAGTTTTGATTTTTTCACCGTTTATGTTTTTTGGGTCACTGAATTCGAATTTGAAGTTTGCGGGCAAAAATTTTGCCCGGAACTTTGTTTTTTGGGCACTTGTTGATCAAATTTTGGCACTTTTTTCAGTTTTTGGCTTATATCTCAGAAAGGAAGCGTTTTTTCGAAAAGTCTATTCTATACAAAATTAAAGTAGACAAAATTTCCTACATTTTTCATATATAAGATTTTTTCCAAGACTTACCGTTTCGCCGTTAGAGCGCGCCCAAAAGGGGCCATATTTCCATATCAAGTGAAATTCACTGTTTACGCAGAAATCGCCCTTGCTGTGATACTTAACTGTTGTAACAATTTGGTCTAAAAGTGCTCAAAAACAAAGTTTTGGGCAAAATTTTTGCCCACAAACTTCAAATTCGTGTTCAGAGACCCAAAAATATGCCTAGCCTATACCTGGAAGTAATTCCCTAAAAGATGATACTTTGCATACAGGGTGTAACAGCGAAACCAACCAACGCCTATATTTTCTTTATTATTATAGTTACAAAAAAAATTTAAATAGCAAAGTTGTAGCAGACTAAGGGGGACATCTGATTAAAGAATAAAATAATTTTTTATACCAGTGGTTCTCAAGTTAAAACTCAAAGTTATATTTTTTCAAATGGGAATATACATATTTTTTAGGCCTATCCGATAGAGTATTTTTTTCTGAATTCAACCATGTATTAGTTTTATATCCTTACATAATAAAAATTTTGAGAAAAATTCAATTGAAATTTAAATAATTTTTAACTTTTAATATTAATGTGCAGTAATCTATGGATGAAAAACAAGTGATAAATTTAAAAAAATACCATACAAGCTTGCGATATTTATGCCACGAGATATCCAAAGAAACCACGTCAATATTTAATTTATCACTTGTTTTTCATCCATAGATTACTGCACATTAATATTAAAAATTAGAAATTATTTAAATTTCAACTGAATTTTTCTCAAAATTTTTATTATGTAAGGATATAAAACGAATACATGGTTGAATTCAGAAAAAAATACTCTATCGGATAGACATAAAAAATATGTATATTCCCATTTGAAAAAATATAACTTTGTGTTTTAACTTGAGAACCACTGGTTTAAAAAATTATTTTATTCTTTAATCAGATGTCCCCCTTAGTCTGCTACAACTTTGCTATTTAAATTTTTTTGTAACTATAATAATAAAGAAAATATAGGCGTTGGTTGGTTTCGCTGTTACACCCTGTATATGTAGTATTAGTACCTACCCAGTAACAACATATAAAAAATCAACATTCATGCATGTTGTGCTACGGCCGCCATCTTGGAAAATGGTGACCGATTTTCACTTCTTTTATTTTAGTATTTTTAAATTCTTCTGTGTTTAATCAACTCTTAATTTCTAACCGGATAAAGATATTGACTTTCGGTTTGCGGCATTGGATTTCTGAGGCATTTTTATATAAGATACATTGTACTATTTTTGAAGGGCCTTTTATAAGCCGAAATTTAATGATATTCTCCAAGAGAAAATTATAAAATTTTAGAATTCTTATTCTCTTGGAGAAAATAATTAAATTTCGGCTTATTAAAGGTCCTTCAAAAAAAAAAAACAGTACAATGTATCTTTCATAAAAATGTCTGAGGAATCCAATGTCGAAAACCGGAAGTCGATATCTTGATCCATTCAGAAATTAAAGTTGATTAAACACAAGAAAATTTTAAAATTTTACAAGTTTCTCTAGGAGAAAATAATTAAATTTTAGATTATTAAAGGCCTCTAAAAAAAAATAGTACAATGTATCTTACATAAAATTGTCCAAGGAAGCCAATGCTGCAAACCGGAAGTCGATATCTTTATCCGTTCAGGAAGTAGAGTTGATTAAACACAAAAAATATTTAGAATTCTGAAATTTTGCAATTTTCACTTGAAGGTAATAATTAAATTTTGGGTTATCAAAGGCCTCATAAAAAATTTAATATAACGTATCTAACGTAAAATTTACTAAGGAATCCAACGCTGCAAACCGGAAGTCAATATCTTTATCCGTTTAGAATTTAGACGTGATTAAACACACAAAAATTTTAAAATACTAAAATTTCTTTAATTTCACTAGATATGGAAATATGGCCCCTTTTGGGCGCGCTCAAACGGCGAAACGGTTAGTCTTGGAAAAAAACCTTATATATGACAAATGTAGGAAATTTTGTCTACTTTAGTTTTGTATAGAATGGTCTTGTCGAAAAAACGCTTCCTTTTTGAGATATAGGCCAAAAACTGCAAAAAAGTGCCAACATTTGGTCAAAAAGTGTCAAAAAAACAAAGTTCCGCCGCAAACTTCAAATTCGTGTTCAGTGACCCAAAAAACATAAGGGGTGAAAAATCAAAACTATATCAAAACTTTCCTCTGAGAATACTAATATGCCTAGCCTATATCTCTTTTAGTTGTTGAGATAATGCCAAAAAAACATTTTTCACTATATTGTTTATAACTTTTGTAACAACATTTATACCACTTTGTAGTTTTAATGATTTATTAAAGATTTCATTTCGAATCGAATGACACCAAGATGATAACAACTGGAATTATCTATTTTCAAACACAATTAAACGCTTCGACTAGGCCGGCGACTGTTACTTTCTTGTTCGCTGAGGAATGGGGATGGCTGGAGGCCTGTATATTCCGAGCGCCTCGGTTGGATATAGAAAGCCGTCAATATTTTAACTGATAAACAATCTAGGTCAAGAATCAAGTAAATAAACAAACTATTTGTCAACTTTAGTCTTGGAACTTAACTCAGCGAATGTAACACGAAAATATATAGGTTATACAGGGTGTAAATCAAAAAGCGGGCCATAGGCGTTTAACATGAGAAATCAGTTTTTTCTTGCTCAAAAGTGACCAGTTAATTTTAGACCAAAATACTTTATATATAAGATTTAGGAAATTAAATTCTATATCTAAATCAGTAATTACATTTTATTTTACTCGTTTATTAACCGAAATATTCGTGTTTAAAATTTTATAAATATTGCTCATTTCTAGTTATAACCATGGAATTGAAACAAAATTACAAACGAATGCTGTTTTAACTGTCAATAAGCAATATTTATAAAATTTTAAACACGAATATTTCGGTAAATAAACGTGTAAAATAAAATATGATTACTGATTTAGATGCAGAAATTAATTTTCTAAAATTAACTGGTCACTTTTGAGCAAGGAAAAACTGATTTCCCATGTTAAACTATGGCCCGCGCTTTTTGATTTACTGTATATCACACTCAGTGATTCCTAGTAATTAAACAATAGTATATTGTACAACAAGAGTGGATGTGATGCCTATATCGCACGAGAACGAGTTTGCAGTCACGACCCCACAGGGGGAGTGTCTGCAAACGTTCGCGTGCGATATAGGCAATCCACTCGAGTTGTACAGCCTATTTTTTCTACAAAATATAATTTTTGCAATAAAATGCACTCAATGTGATGCCAAAAATTATTTAAAAGTAAGGTTACATCAATTATTTTGTGACATATGACATTTGAATAATTGTTGCCAACGTAAAATCTCAAAATTTTATTTGCTTTTTAGCAATAAAATAATGCTTTTAAACATAATTAATTATTAAATAACAGTTGATTTAATGTTTTTAGTAATTATTTGTCATAATAAAAACATAATTTGCACGCATTAACAATTTTTTGACGTATTTGACTTTGAATTTCATATCCACACCTGGTGTGGATATGACATCCCTATCCACACATGATAGTATGAAGGTATGTTGCCAATATCCAGTAGGGAGTAGAAAAAATTTGAAATCCTAATTGTTATAGTTACCAAAATATAAATAAATTACTATGTTTATATGATGTATTACTTCAAATTATAATAAATTTTTAGTTAATCTAATAACCAGGTATAATTAACAAAACCATTGTTTAGTGTGTGCATCAATCAAAGATACGCTTTTAGATTTTAGAATTAATATCAAAATCATCATATTAATAATTAGACGAGTAGTGACATTGACAGGTGAAAAACTTTACTGAGGTAGGTTATTGAACTCGCTCATTGACGTTATTTTTACACAGATTACACCATCTCGCGACCAGACATTTCGGAGACCGAATTTATTTATGACGGCATTAATCACTCCAAGTCTATTTTGGGTTAGATCTTCCTTGATGGTAATGCCAGTGCCTTTTAGTTTCTTTTTTTAGGCATAATTTAAAAAAATTTTGATCGGAAATTTTACCTTTACAACAAATTGTAAATAGATTTCAAGGGAGTCAATATATAAAAATATATTGCTCAAATACAGCGTTTATTTTTGGTTTACGTTCATTGATATTTCCCAAACAACCCTGCATCGACGTGTCAATGGATGACATGTATGCGACGTAGTACGGACTTAAAATTATGGATGACAATAGTCCGCACGACGTCGGTATATCGACGTTGAGAAATCGTTCTGCAAATTCGATGTCGATGTTGCGCTGCCAAGGTATTGTAACGAGCGGCGCCTGGGTGGCGGCGTCCAAGCGACCTGCACGGACCAGTTTGCATTGTCTAGCCGTCGCGCTATTGTGTTGATGGCGCCAGAGGGGGATGACTCATCAGGTCACGCGATACGGTAATAAAATTTAATGACTTTCTGGAAGGAATTTATGGAATCTACCAGAATTACCGGCTGTGGATATATAAACGCTACCGAGCGGACGGTGAGTCAGTCTACGTTAGAATTGTGAAATAAATAGAAGTCTACTTTAGAATTGTGCCGTAAATAGAAGTCTACGTTTGAATGGTGACATAAATAGAACTAAATATTCATGTATTGTGATATAAATAGTGTTTAATGTTATTTACTGGTTAAATAAATAATTATAGTGTATAAATAAATAATCGTAGTAGTGTTAAGTGTGTAAATAAATATTTTTAGTGTATAATTAGTGCCTTAAGTTTAATTATTAGTGCGTGTTTATTTAATTATCATTAACTTTTATGTTTTATTTTTCGTTATTAAACTTGTTATATAAATATTCGTGTTTTACTGATTTTACACTTCACCTAAATAAATTGTAACGAAGCTAATTTCTTCGTTACTAGTTTCATATATCCCTTTTATTTAATTTGTATCTAAACCTCATATCAAATCTGGAAAAAGAATATATTTAATATTTGATTTAATGATTTTGACATATTCTTACCGGATTGATTTGGGTTTCTTTTTTACTTTAAGTATATTTATCTTGGTAACCAAAATGCTTGACGATCAACATTAAATATTTTGAACGAATCAGACAACTCTTCAAATTTTGGAGACAAATCAAATACATTTCTTTCTTTGGAGACGACAAGTGATGTCGTACCATAGTCGTCTCGGGTATAAAAGGAGCTGCAGCAGTTCAGTATTTCAGTATCGTTCTCGAGCTCAAATGGGTTACATGTTTTCTTAACATTTGATGTCTGCGAAACGAAACTCAAGAAAATATATAGTAGCTGATAGTGCAATGAATTGTATTTGGAAATAATCATTTGCAACTTGGCATATATATTTTCTATCAGTTGATCGTGCTGTATTTGGTATTTTGTGATAAATACTAGCAACTCGACTGATTTATATTTCTCTAAGAAATTATATAGTAGCTGATAGTGCAATGAATTGTATTTGGAAATAATCATTTGCAACTTGGCATTTATATTTTTCTATCCGTTGTAACATCTCAACATATTTATATATTTTCTGTCAGTTGATCGTGCAGTGAATGGTATTTGGCAATAATCACTAGCAACTTGACTGACGGATCATGTCCTCAGGACATCACTAGGTAAATAGCGCACTTGAAGGCATGTTTTCAACGGAGTTCCCCACGAGCTTCAATGTTAACGCTTTCCTCTTCTAAATTCCCTGTTTAAATTCACCTTAACGTTCTAGATCACACCTTTTTGACTAAAATCAAATCTCATTTTAAAACTCAGATAAATAGTCTAATTGAAGTTACTTAATTTCAATAAATGACTTAACTTCAATTGACTAGTTTATCCTTTACACTGGTTCATTCAAACGTAGCAACAATTTGGTTATTGCGCTCCTACTGCAAATGAAACTATTGCACTCGTAGATATATAATTTTGTCTAAATCTCGTATTTAAATTATTAATTACGTTTTAGATTGTATTCTGGAATTAAAATAGATTTAATTAGTATTAATTACTTTAAGGTTAGTTTTCACTAACCCATATGTCACAAGTTGACATTCATCTCTTTCTGTCAGTTTGATGTCATTGTATCTCAATATTTGTGTTATTTTTACTCATATTACGTATTATTATTGTTATTTAAGGCTGGAATGTAGAATAGGTGTTTAAGAGAAAATGCGTTTTTTATTTTAGGAGATCGTTTATTATGCTTAAATATGACCTAAACAAGCAAAATTAAACCGCGGAAGAGTGTTTTTAACATGATTTTTTGAAGAAAATGAAATTTTTTTGGTTAACCTCAATGTGTCAAAATGGCTAAAAATAAAGCCCCACAAACTCGGTTTTGGTATTTACTACACTAACAAAGCTAACAAAACCGTACTAGAGCCCCACAAACTCGGTTTTGGTATTTTACTACACTAACAAAGCTAACAAAACCGTACTAGAGCCCCACAAACTCGCATTTTTTTTGTATCCATGTTTTTAACATGGCAAACACTATTGAAATTTATATTAATCTAAAACAAATGTAATATTGTATTTATGTCAAATAATTTCGAAAACTAAGAAAAGCAAGTAATAAAAAGCCTTATATCTGTGAAAAATATATTTATTTATTATCTCTATTACATAAATGTATAAAAACGTTAAATCACATGTTTAATCTGTTAATTTTTCAGCATAACCAGTGTTGACAGTTTTAAAAAATTTTACCCTAAAAACTAACAAAATCCTTGCTTCCGCGGCAAAATTTTGCTTTATTCTAGGACAGAGAATAGGAATGAACCGACTGACACAAAAAAACGAAATTCCTTTTAAACACCTATTCTACACTTTAGCCAAAACGGCTGTTGCCAGCGAAGAAAGAACCAGGTACGTAGACACTCCTAATCATATCTCAGTTAATGTTAAATTACAGTCATCGATAATTACAATTCTACCAAATTAAGGAAAGAAGCAGACTTCGAAAATTCGTCATCCGAAATGAAGATCCAGAACCAGTACAGCCAGCAATCTCGACAGTGAATAAGCAAGATAGTGGTACGGCACTTCCACCAGCACCAGTAAACCAGCCGATAGACTGACGCTGTGATATATTTAAAATTTCATATGAGATTACAATTTTATATATGGACTATTCTAATAAATAAAATACATAATATCATATCAATTTTACTAGTTTCATATAGATCCAGAATGTAAACTATGCGAACTGTCACTGTCATAATAATTAAAATTGTATGTAGGCGATGAAACACATACGGTATAAGAGACAAACACGGAAAAGTAACAGAAAACGATCAACAATATAGACAAGCATGGGTAGACCACTTTAAGAGCCTACTAACAGAGCCAGAACAAAATATAATAGTAGAAACACAAGATAAAAATGAGGCAGCAGAGGAGCCCACATTTGAAGAAGTAAGGGAGATTATAAAAAATGGTAGTAACGGAAAAGCACCTGGTAAAGATGGGATAAACATGGAATTAATAAAACCAGGAGGAGAAACACTACAAAATATAATACACGAACTTATAACTAAGATCTGGAAAGAAGAGACAATGCCAACGGAGTGGGAAGTAGGGCAAATTGTGACAATCCACAAGAAAGAAGACCAACAAATATGCCAGAACTACAGGGGAATCACGCTGCTAAACACGGCTTACAAAATAATGTCCACAGTAGTACAGAGGAGATTAACAAAATCAACAGAAAACATCATCGGACAATATCAGTCTGGTTTCGTAAAGGGCAAATCTACAACCGACGCAATACATACGATTAAACAAATAATAGAAAAATCTATAGACTTTAGCATAGATATAGAAAGGAGCAAAGATAGGATTGGAAATAAACAAAAACAAGACGAAGATGATGATCATCGGAGCAAATAAAGAAAAAGAGGACATTAAAATAGGCGAGTGTAAATTCCAACAAGTAGATAGCTTTAAGTATCTAGGGGTAATGTTGACAAACAGAGGTGACAAAGATGCGGAAATAAAGGAGAGAATAACAGCAACGAATAGAGCATTTTATGCTAATAAAAATTACTGAAGAGTAAAGACATAACAAGAAACACCAAAATGAGAATATATAAAACACTAATTAGACCAGTAACGTTATACGCGGCAGAAACAATAACAATGACCAAAAAGAATGAGGAGGACTTAAGAATAATGGAAAGAAAAATATTAAGAGAAATATTAGGACCAATAAAGACAGATAGCAACGAGTACAGAGCAAGAATGAATCACGAAATTGAGCAAGAAATAGAAAGAGTACTGTTGGGTTCGCGTTGCTTGGAGATCCGCGCAATAACACGAACACTGAATTCGCTGGTATATAATTACTTTATGTTGTTTGAGATGAAATGCATTCACGTTTGAATAATATTAATTTAATTCAACACACAAACATACATATATTACAACAAATAGAAATGATTTCATTGTTACAAGCGACTGTATGTTATCGACAACTGAACCGACTGACTGTCTCTGGTCGACTCACTAACTGTCTGTCATACGCTTAGCACCCCTCCACAAGGGTGAGTCTGGGTGGGGATAGCCTGTTGAGCTGCAGTCCTCAACATCCCGGCCTCCGTTGAAAGCTGGTTTTTCAACTTAACCTAATTTGTCACTTACATAGTTATTGTTTTATATTGGCACCACACAAATATTTCGCACTGCGCGTTTCACAACACCTTGACTTGTCTTTACACTCACAACACGAGCGATGCCATCTGCCCCTGGGTGCACTTCCACAATTCGCCCGTATTTCCAGGACAGCGGCGGCGTGTTTAAGTCCTTCATGATGATGAGAGCGCCTGGCTGGATGGGTGTGTCATCGGAGACTTGGTCAGCTGGTCTAGGTTGCAGTTGTCCGAGGTATTCCCTAGACCACCTGTTCCAAAAATGTTGACGGAGCCTCTCGACGTGCTGATATCGGGATAACCTATTCTGCTTTAAATGATGCAGAGAGGGCTCGTATGGTGCTGTCATGGCACTTCCGACGAGGAAGTGACCTGGCGTGAGGGCTGCCAAGTCGTTCGGGTCGTTTGACAACGGACACAATGGGCGCGAGTTGAGGCAGGCCTCAATGCAAACCAAATACGTGTACATCTCCTCGTATGTGAGCAATGCTTCTCCTACTACCCGTTTCAAGTGATATTTAACCCGTTTTACACCGGCCTCCCATAACCCTCCGAAATTTGGAGATCGTGGGGGAATAAAATGCCATGCTATGTTATGTTCGCATAACCCTTCTATTACCTTTTCTCGAAATTGCTGAGATTCAAATAATTCCCTTAATGAATTTAGTTCTTTCTGCGCGCCTACAAAATTTGTCGCATTATCGGAGTAGATATTTTCTGGCTATAAACCTTTTTAATGCGTTCAAAAATGCATCTGTAGTGAGACTATGAACGAGCTCTAAATGAATAGCCTTTGTCGTGAAACATATGAACAAACATATATATGCCTTAAATTTACGTTTGCCACGCCCCATGTTTTCTTTTATAAACATCGGGCCAGCATAGTCGACACCACAGTTTGCAAAAGGTCGCGAGCATTGTATTCGCG
This sequence comes from Agonum fuliginosum, assembly GCA_947534325.1. Taxonomy (NCBI): domain Eukaryota; kingdom Metazoa; phylum Arthropoda; class Insecta; order Coleoptera; family Carabidae; genus Agonum; species Agonum fuliginosum. Next base: position 18,896,883 of record OX384031.1, on the reverse strand, counting down.
CCGCGGGTAAATCACCCATTATCGGGTGTGTTGATTTCGGATCTGCACGAAAGCATGGTATACATTTGTGTAGTACTTGACGTACTTGACTGCGCCCCGACAGAGGCCAGTAACTTTCACGAACAGCAGCTAGCGTTGCTGTCGTGCCTGCATGTAGGTGACTCTCATGTGCATCTTTTATAATCAATTTTGTTATGTAATGTTTTGGGAGCACGATAGGGTGTTTTCTGTTGAATTCTATATCTGCGTGGCGCAACCGGCCACCTACTCTAATAAGTTCATCTGCATCGATGAATGGGTTCAAATTCATTAATTTACCTTTATTGCTGACCTTATGTCCCGACTACAACTCCTGCCAATCTGATTTAAAGTTTGATATTTGGACGGCTCTTGCAATTTTAAATTCAGCGTTTTTGAGCTCGGATATAGACAAACTTCCTGTTTTCGGCTGTGCCTTCTTGCGACTGCAGTTATGGATGAATCTCAAACAATAGGCCACAATTCTGCGTAATTTCGCAAAATTTGAGTAGTTTAACATCCAATCAATTTCTGGAATTGTATTAATCTTACAAGAAACTGTCCGAACTTCAGGCAAGTTTTCTACTTGAATCTGTTGTTCCGCAATAGGCCAAAGATCTGACTTATTTTTTAACCATGCGGGGCCATGAAACCATAATGTGTTATGAAATAAATTTTGAGAAGTGCAACCGCGGGAAACTAAATCAGCTGGGTTGTCTGACGAGCGTACGTGATGCCAGTTTTCCGGTTTCGTCAGCGTTTGAATTTCTGCTACCCGGTGCGCGACGAAGGTTTTTAATTTGTTTGGGCAAGATGACTGCCATGCTAACACTATTTTAGAGTCTGTCCAATAAAACAACTTGTCAATGTTAATAGTTAGTGCGTCGGTTATTGATTTCATTAATTTACTAAGTAACAAGGCTGCACACAATTCTAACCGCGGAATCGTTTGTGTTTTTAACGGCGATACCCGTGATTTGGCACACATTAAATGAACGTATATTTGACCGTGGTTGTTTGTTGATCGGACATATACGCATGCCCCATATGCCTTCTCGGAAGCGTCTGAAAAGCCATGTAGCTGTAATGAATTCGCGGGCTGAATTTCAATTACCTTACGAGATATTTTAAGACGGTTGACATCCTTTAATTGTTCTGATAGTTGTTCCCACGTAAGCTGTAAGTTGGTTGGCACTGGCTTGTCCCAGTCCTGTTTTAATTGCCATAATTGTTGTATAATAAGTTTAGCACAAATTATAACTGGACTTAATAATCCTAGTGGGTCAAATATTTGACATATTTTTGATAACAATGATCTTTTTGTTAGCGGTACGTCAAACACTACTCTAAGTTTCGTTGTTGTGCTCCGTTCTTTATGCACTGCATGGTGTGGCAAAATATTTACTGACTGAATTGTTAATTCGTCGTTTGTGTTACCTATCAATTGCATGTGGTCAAGTTCCACGTATTCATTTATAAATTTACCGTAGTTGGCGCTTAGTGTATTGTCGCGAATTAGTTTACGTTCTAAGCTGTAAAACCGATGCATAGCCATCTGTTTGGAATTTCCTAGTTCTTCTAAATTATCCTTGAAAGGAAGGCGGACAATAAAGCGACCGTTAGCATCTCTTTTGTAGCTGCTTTTAAAATGTTCCATACATTTAGAATCTTCGGCCGAGTAGTTACTAGCGATATGGTTATTGCTACATTCTTCAACTTCCCAGAATTTAACTATTTGCGCGTCTAGGGTAATTATGTTGCATTTGGTTTTATTACGAGCCTGCAATACCGGCATCTCTCCGCCAGCAACCCAACCTAATTCTGTTTCTTGGAAGTGCGGATTTTGACCCGACGCAGGTATACGACCGTTGCGCAACAATGACCAAAAGATTCCCGCCCCGAGTAAGATGTCAATTTTCTCGCTTTCGTGGAAATTTGTGTCTGCTAAGTGAAGATTCGATGGAATTTGCATCTTATCTTTTTCAAATGAAATTGTTGGTAAATTGTCAGTTATTTTTGGAATAACTAAACATGAAATATTGTAAACATTTGAATTGTACTGTGATTTGAAGGCTATTTCTGTACTATAATTTGAATTACTGCTCGCATTATTTATACCACACACAGAAATGTTTGTGGAACGAAGTGTTAAGCCTAATTCATTGCAAGTTGTCTTAGTAATTAAGTTTGATTGGGAACCAACATCGAGTAATGCCCGTAATTTTTGCCAATTTCCACTTCTATTTTTAATTAATATTTCTGCCGTGCATAGAAGAGCTTGATTATGTATAGGTATTTTGTTGTGGACATGAGCAGATGTTGAACTCGGTTCCGAGTGTATAAATGTATTATGTTTCCGGTTGCAGAGTCTGCATGAACTTGACTTGCAATCGGGAGCTTTGTGATTTGAGCGAAAACAATTTAAACATAATTGAAGTGCATTTAATTTATTAATTCTATCTGGGACCGATAGTCGTAAGAATTCTTTACATTTATACAGGCCGTGTTCATTGTTGCATAGAGGGCATTTGAATTTATTGTTTATTGCTAGAAAATTGGTAGTTTGATCTTTGTGAGACACATTATTGCTGTTTTTATATGTCTGATTAGGTTTAATTGGAATGTTCTGTTTATATGATGCACTTAAAGACTCTAATAATAAGCATTTTTTGTGTAAAAATGCTATTAATTCCCCAATTTTTGGTGAATCAGAATTTAATGTACCTTCCCATTCTTTTTTGGTTTGAAAATCAAATTTTTGAACAATAATAGGTATGATAATTGAATCCCATTGATCGACTGGTTGCTTTAAAGATTTAAGTGCTTCTAAATTAATACTAATATCGTCTAATAATTGTCGCATTGTTACGTGCGATGCTTTTTGAATTTGTGGCGAATTAATAATTTTAAAAACATGTTCTTGAATGATAAGTCGAGGGTTTTTGAAGCGTTTTTTAAGTAAGTCCCATGCTATTTGATAGTTTAATTCGGAAATCGTTACTCCTTCAATTGTTTTAAACGCATCACCTTTCAAGCAGGATCGTAAATAGTGAAATTTTTCTACATCGCTGTATACCCTGCTTTCGTGAATAAGTGAATTAAATGTGTCATGGAATGCTGTCCAATTAATATAATTTCCTTCAAATGTCGGTAAATTTAACTGTGGTAATCGTACGTTGCTGGCCGGGTGTAAGGCTATGTTATCGTTAGTTTCGGCATTCGCAGTACTGCTATTACGAGTACTATTGCTGTTATCGAATTTTTGTATGATTGTTAATATTTTACACTCGGCATCATAATATTTTTGCTCGAATTCATCGCGGTCTTGAATATATTTATCTGACTTAGCTGGATCTAATAACTCTAACTCGCTTTGAATAGTATCAAAATGTTTGTATGCTGCTTGTAAAGGCGGTAAACGCACCTTTAATTGGTTTATATTGCCATTGGTTTGATCGAATTTATCTATTGCCGTTACAATTCTTGTTAATGATGCTTTTATAAAGCCGCGTTTTTCAATTAATTTCTTAATCTCCTCCGTGCTCATGATTGCTCACAACTGAGGAAACGCACGTAAAGAAATGCAATGAACCTACCTCAATCTTGCGATGATGCTGCCCACCGCGTAGATGTTGTCCTGCCGTCACCCTCGGTGCTGGAGCTGTTGCCGTGGCTGATTCCGCTGGTGCTGCTAAGCAGGAGTTCAACTTGATGATGGATGCCTAATCTTGGATGATAACTTCCTTGGTGATGTTATTCATCCGGCATCTGGCTTCGAAGGACCAAAATGTTGGGTTCGCGTTGCTTGGAGATCCGCGCAATAACACGAACACTGAATTCGCTGGTATATAATTACTTTATGTTGTTTGAGATGAAATGCATTCACGTTTGAATAATATTAATTTAATTCAACACACAAACATACATATATTACAACAAATAGAAATGATTTCATTGTTACAAGCGACTGTATGTTATCGACAACTGAACCGACTGACTGTCTCTGGTCGACTCACTAACTGTCTGTCATACGCTTAGCACCCCTCCACAAGGATGAGTCTGGGTGGGGATAGCCTGTTGAGCTGCAGTCCTCAACAAGTACATATAGTGAGAAAAATTAAACAGCAAAGAGTAAAATGGCTGGGTCACGTGCAAAGAGCAAAAGAACAAGATCCTATAAAATCGATTCTAGAATGGAGCCCAGGAAGAAGAAGGAAAAGAGGAAGACCAAGACTAACATGGATAAAAGAGGTAGAAGAGTACTTAAAAAAAGCTGGAATCGGAAATTGGAAAAAAGAGGCAAAGGACAGAAAAAACGAGTGCGTGCCACGCCGTCGAAAACCACGCGGTCTAAAGTCCACCCCGTCGACAAGCCACCTCGTCTAATAGTTCCCCCACTCCAGTGTGTCCATGTCGAATAAAATGTAAAATGTCCACGCGGTCTAATGTCCACCCGGTCTATTGTCCACGCCGTCGAATCGTTCCCCCACCACAATGAGTCCACGTTGTCTAAAATGTTAACGCGGTCTAACGTCCACCCGGTCTAATGTCCACGCCGTCGAATTGTTCCCCCACCACAATAACGCAGTGTATGTGTATTTAGTTACACCGGGGAGTATTAGATGGCACTAAGCACATCAATCAATTTATGTTACTGGGTTATAAAGTACTGCAATTGCATCCATATTGATTTCAAATTGATATGTCAAATTCAAAATACTACAAAACAGTTGTCATATCTGATAGTTTCAAAACAATTTATTGTTTTAATAATTGAATGCTTCGTGTTGAGTGAGACAGTAGACTGATGCGCATTAGGTTTTGCGCATTGTTGGTGGCAACAGGAAGTGAAGTAAACAGACCAATCCTGGCGATGCGCGCGAATTTTGACTTTGTACAAATGTTCAATTTTTAAAATAGGAATAATAAAAGCGTCATTTCCGAAAGGTATTATGTGTGTTATTATTATATGCCTCACTAGAGAAGGAAGAGTACCTATGACATAGATAATTTAATATGATTAGTATGTGTGTATCGGTGTTGATAAAATAATACTTCTGGTGGGATTCTGTGCAAATCTGTAAGTTTTACAAATTTGAAAATCTTTAAATATTGAACAAAATCACATCAATATTTGTTGACAAATATAAAAATGTTCATATGCTTATAAATGTTGTTTAATATTTATAGTTTTATAGATCTGTAACAAAACAACTATAGATTTTCAGAGAATCCTACTATTAGTTGCTATAAATATCTGTACCTAACACATTTTCATTAATTCCGCTTAGAAGTGGGTTAAAACAAATTGATTATCATCGTACTGCTTTGCAACAGAACATATAGGTACATTATAGAATCTTAACGCAAGTTACGTAGGTAGGTATCTTATTTTTAAAATTATTTCTTATTTATAAGTATTTAAGGCAGAAATTATAATCCCTTCTTGAGATAATATAGGTCTGAAGTAATATTATCTAAACACTTAAAAAAATACAATATACAAGAATCAAAGTGACAAAGTAGTGTAACGCGGCAAACTGTAGGACCCAAAAATAAACTACGTTGTGTAAATTATTTTAAAAAAATAAACCCAAAATTTAACGGTTCTAGATACGTAGTAGTTATCACACAGTGGAACAATATTTGAAGAAAGAATCATTAAATAATCCTCAATGAATCCATGTATGAACACATGAACAATTGAACAGGGCTGAAGTCTCTTTACAGTAATAGTTTCGGCCTTAGACCATATACATAATATGTTGTAGGCACGTAACGCCTATTTAAATGTACAGTGGGTCTGATTCTTGAATGTCAGCGGGGTTGTATGAAGTGATATTTTTAAATGACATTTACTGCTAATTCTTGGATTCTTTCATTCTTGTTGTCATCTGTCACAATTTTGTATATTTAGAAGTTATCTTGTGCATTTTGATTGTATCTAGGTATCTATGGTCGAAGGTTCCGGTATATGAATTTTAATTTGTAATGTAATATAGTATATAATAAATAAGCAAGTCTCTTTTATTACTGTTTTTATTTCCACTGATCACAAATAAAACATAATCGAACACAACCGACAAAGTAATCCAAGTAGAATAAAGAACTAGATAGGTAGGTACTTAGAAGAAGTTATTGCAAATTATACTGAGAGAGAATTATGTCACCAAAAAAATGAACAAAAAACTGTACAACTGCAATATATCACTGCAACCACTATACCAAAATGGACACTATGTGCATACGACATAAGGGCGCGGTTAACTATATAGGTGTCCGTTTTTGTAACGTAACTTGCGTTAAGATTCTATAATGTACCTATATGTTCTGTTTCAAAGTATCATACAAAAGTATGAACCGAGGTATGTACTCATATAATAACTAAAAACATGCAGGACCAAAGAATAAAAAGCAAACACAGTTGTACTCGAGCTAGAAATAATTATTGATTTCGTAGTTCGTCGGTCTAACTTTGATAATTTATATTTGTTGCGATGAAAAAATCAAGCAATATATTTATGTAGTACAAAAAATCTGATGTGGCCAGCACACCCCCCGCCGTATCTAGAAATTATAAACATAAACAGATTCATTCTCAGGAAAATTCAAATATTAATGATAATCAATTAATTTTAATCCACTTCTAAGCGGAAGCAATAAAAATGTGTTACAGATATTTATAGCAACTAATGGTGGGATTCTGTGCAAATCTGTAAGTTTTACAAATTTGTAAATCTTTAAATATTAAAGAAAATCACATCAATTGTTAATATAAAAATGTTCATTTAATTATAAATTTCATTGCAATTTTGATAGATCTGTAGCAACAGATTTGCACAGAATCCCACCAGAAGTATTATTTTATCCACACCGATACACACATACTAATCATATTAAATTATCTATGTCATAGGTACTCTTCCTTCTCTAGTGAGGCATATAATAATAACACACATAACACCTTTCGGAAATGACGCTTTTATTATTCCTATTTTAAAAATTGAACATTTGTACAAAGTCAAAATTCGCGCGCATCGCTAGGATTGGTCTGTTTACTTCACTTCCTGTTGCCACCAACAATGCGCAAAACCTAATGCGCATCAGTCTACTGTCTCACTCAACACGAAGCATTCAATTAAAACAATAAATTGTTTTGAAACTATCAGATATGACAACTGTTTTGTAGTATTTTGAATTTGACATATCAATTTGAAATCAATATGGATGCAATTGCAGTACTTTATAACCCAGTAACATGAATTGATTGAAGTGCTTAGTGCCATCTAATACTCCCCGGTGTAACTAAATACACATACACTGCGTTATTGTGGTGGGGGAACGATTCGACGGCGTGGACATTAGACCGGGTGGACGTTAGACCGCGTGGACATTTTAGACAACGTGGACTCATTGTGGTGGGGGAACGATTCGACGGCGTGGACAATAGACCGGGTGGACATTAGACCGCGTGGACATTTTACATTTTATTCGACGTGGACACACTGGAGTGGGGGAACTATTAGACGAGGTGGCTTGTCGACGGCGTGAGTTTCGACGGGGTGGACTTTAGACCGCGTGGTTTTAGACGGCGTGGCACGCTTCGGAAAAGACGTAATAAAGAAGATATAAAAAGAGAAAAAAGAGAAAGAAAATGAGAAGAAGAGTGTGGAGACTAATCCCCTCCGATTAAAGGATCTAGAAAGCTTCACGAAATAGAAGCGGCGCTACTTCCGTAGGGAGTGTTAAGCCACCATATATATATATATATATATATATATATATATATATATATATATATATATATATATATATATATATATATATATATATATATATAGGCGATGGTATTGACATTTGGCAGAACAATCGCACAGGGTCCAGTACATGCAGCGCCTCACGGTATAACCATAGAAACGGAGAACTAAAGTGTACCTAGCCTGACTGCGTTTACAGTACGCGAGACATAGCGAGTGGAACTACCTATTCTTATTCTTCTTCCATGACTGAACCACAAAACGAACGAAAATGAATACATTACTTTTTCAACTTATTTCTAAATTACTCAGAAACTACTGCAGATATCGTAATGAAATTTTTACCAGTTATTTTCATATCAATGTTCTTCACAAATATAAGTTTTTAATTGGAAATTGTTTATAATAAAATTGTAATAATCATTTAAAAGATGCTATGTTCATAAATAATGTAAAAAGTAGTATGCTGCTAACTTTTGTATTTGTTAAAATAGACATATAGTATAAGCGTACGAAGTGTGGAGAAATGTTCAAATTTTATTCTGTTAAAAGAATTATAACGATATCTTAATTGCATCGTGAGATATTTAACTTAGAAACTAAAATTTAATGCGTTCACTCTCCATTATTATAAGCGCGCAAGACCGCTGTTACTGTTTCTGAGTTCCCGGTAGCCGTGTTTAGGTTCAGCTACATTCAGCGTTTGTCGTCACTTCTTGTTTATAATTTAGTAAATTACTAAATCATATTTAAAATTGAAGGTAAGAAATATTAATAAAAACTTATTATTAGTCCTATTACCGTAATTATTTTTCATTTTTGTGAACACAAAGAAAACAAAGCTAAATTTTAAAGTAAGTTGATTGTTGTCATCATACCGTTTAAAATAAATGTTTCTATCAAAATTAAAATAATGTTATGTGTAAGTGTAATAGAAGAAGAAAAAATCTGACGTGGCCATCACACAACCTTCCGCCATATCTATACTTTAAACAGAAATGTATACGTGCAATCCGGTGGCCATTTAAAATATACAAATAAAAATCTCAAATATTCAAACACAGAAATTTGCATCACCTGAATAAAATGATTCATTCACAGGAAAACTCTGCTGTATTGAAGCCATCCTCCGTTCAATTACTACATTTAATATCTTACTTAGGACTTATATAGCGCTAGTATGCCAACTTGTCACCCGTCTCACCTGTCAATATTTTTTACGCAGAAACAAAAATCAACCGATCATGGATTACAAGATATCAACGTTTTATTTGATAAATTTATTTTTTAAATTTTACTGCAGTTCTTTAATGCTACCAGATAAAGACAATTTTTTTATAACGTAAGTTGCAAATAACTTTTCCTCTTATTCTCATTACAAATAAATACTATATTTTTCCAAATTTATATACAATTTTGACAATTAACCTTTTCAATCTTCAAAAAATATCACTTCCGATGAAGATATTTGTACCAAAATCTAGGGAGCTCTTCCAATTTATATACAAATGTTAAATACCAAATATCAAAATTTTCGGGTAATTCGTATTTGAGTTATGCGACTAACAACCCTTGACCACACACACACACACACACACACATACACACACACATACACACAGACATCATCGTGAAACTATCAAAAATGAGTTGTAAGGACCCTAATTCGTGCTCATCCACTAAAAATTCACCACCCGATTTTTTGCATGATTCCAATACCTTCCTTTACAGGTAAGCGGAAGGTAAAAACTGTTAATGAATATTGTAGGTACTATTTAATTTGTAATTTTTGTATATATCAGATGCCACGTCGTTGCTCTGCGACAGGGTGCAAAAGTAATTACGATTCCAAAATTAAGGATGTTTACGTAACAACTTTCAAATTTCCAAAAGATGAAAAGTTATGTTGTGCAAACTTATTTATTTTATACATTGTTCAATTATACACTTGAAAATTCTATAATTAAACATGTTTTTACTGCATATTTTTTAAATTTCCCATACAACGTATAGCACGCGTAGGACCACTACCGGTACTCGGTGCGCTGTTGCCAGTGTGAAGACTCCGGCCTGAAAAATAGAGACGGCCGTGACTGAACAGAGATGAAGTTAAATAAAACCGTGTAAAAACTGATATAATTTACCTATAATATGTATGAGTAATTGCTAAAGACAAATAAACAAAATAATTGTAGAAACTAGCACTGAAATAATTTTATTTGCTTTGTTAAGTGCATTAAATGTGATGCGCTTCGAGTATTCCATGGCCGGCGAAGGTGACGTCACCGCAGGCAGGCTGGAGGCCTGTATATCCCGAGCGCCTCGATCCAACCCGCTCAGTGGTGTAGCGACATCTAATATTAATATCATGTAACTTTGTCTGCCAGCTGTTTTTACTTCCTTGTACGGAGTAATAAGGAAGTATTGTAATCGCGAAAAATTTCGGTTTTCAGATTTTGATGGAAATATCCGTTTTGACCTTTTCTGAATCCATTATGACTAGTTTCGTCGTGACGTCTGTACGTACGTACGGACGTATGTATGTCGCATAACTCAAATACGGTTAGACGTAGAAAATTGAAATTTTGTATTTAGAACTGTTATAGCATCTAGTTGTGCACCTCCTATTTTTGGTTTCAATCTATAAACCGGAAGTAGTACTTTTTTCAAATATTTCGATAAATATTTAATTTGAGACAATTTTTTTTATTTTAAATGAAAGATTATGTGATTATTACCTACAATCGGTATTTTATAAATATTTTTGTATCTGGTATCATTTAAGAATGATTAAAGTATATATTTATAATTTAGTATTTCGGTATCTTGTAGTCCATGATCAGTTTAAATTTCAGCTCAAGCAAGACCATTGAAAGTTTTTGAAGAATGTATCTTATAGAAAAAAGTACGAGGAATTCAGTGCTGCAAACCGGAAGTCAATATCATTATTCCTTCAGAAATTATGTTATTATTATGTTATGAACACAAAATTTTTAAAAAAATTCTATTTTAAGATTGTGGCTAAACTAGGGTTTCGAAAATTATATCGTAAATAGATAAAAATCTGTGGAATCGAATGCTTGAAACCGGACGGCGATACTTTTATCCGTTGGAAAGTTACAGCCAATTTTTGTGTATCACGAAAACTAGCTTAAAATTTTGAAGTTTGGAAAATTTACCAATCTTTGAAAAGCTGTATCTCGGAAACTATTACGTCTACCGAGCCCATTCTGGTCTCAAATTGTAGACAATTTAATCTAGTAAATGCATATAATGGTCTTTTGTCGAAATCGTGCTCCTTCATAGTTCAAAATGGTAAGAAATCGAAAAAAGTGCAAAAATTTCGCAGTTTTTGAGATATTCAAAAGTGTTCCGGAGGGTTTCCGAGGTCGAAAACTTGGATTTTGCATCTCAGTCACATCCTATACAAGGAAAAAATATAGAAACCTACTACCACTACTTGATGCAACTTACGATGTACTAGGTTACTGGACTAATATAAGTAAATTAAAAATAATAAAGTATGGCGAGGTGTCATGTAGGTATTGGCCCGATCAAATTTTTATTTTACGTTTTATAGGTACTGTACCAAAACATCTTCGTAATTTTTAATATAAATAAGTACCTTACCTAGTAATAAGTACCTACCATATATAATATGCTCATTTAATAGTTTAATACCAAAAGTAAGTATTTTGTCTCTTATAATACTTAAGTATAAGTACTTATAATAAATTATAATTTAAATAACCTTATTATTGTTCATTTGTTTCATTACAAATAAATTTATAATATTATTTAACATTATATTTCTTATGAAAGTGACATCTTCCAATTTTTAGAAGTCCCTGTATACCAAGAAATCCTACAATGTAATGTATTTAACTGGAAATCAGATATTTTTGTCCGCTCATGCGCACTTCATGCGAAGACAAAATCCCCACCGCCAGTATTAGTTGCTGGTTTGAATCTTAAATAAAAGGGAGCCATCTATGAACTTTTATTATGACGATTATGAGTAGATCACCGAGTCCACCTATTAGACTTTCTTGTAAATAAAAACGATTGCAGCGCTAACTATTGAGCTAGAAACACGCCACACTATAGGTACTTGTCAACGTTAAGGGGATAATCTCAGATTAGGATAATCTCTTTTCGTAGGTACCCTTTAAAACCCGAACAAAAAAACACGTTTTTTCGCAAAAAAAAACGTCTAACTTTGGCGATGTGTACCGAGTTGGAAAAAATTTGTCGGCTCGATCCACAGAAAAAGCTTTGAAACTTGTTCAATTACCTGTGCTGGGCTCAAAAAACGAAGTTCCTACGACGATTTGGCACAAAGTTATGGGCGTTTAAAAAAAGGGCATTTTGTTTTTTTCACGAATGAATTTTTTTTTCAAATTTATATTAGTTTAGGCAATTTGAGTTATTCACACGAAATATCCTTTTTCATTTTTAAAGAAGTAAGCAAATCTCACGAGTTTAAAGTTTACAGACCTGTAGGCAGATCTTGAATATCGAGAAAATTTAAACTTTAAACACGTGAGATTTGCTTACTTCTTTAAAAATGAAATTGGATATTTCGTGTGAATAACTCAAATTGCCTAAACTAATATAAATTTGAAAAAAAAATTCATTCGTGAAAAAAATAATTTCGCCGAAAAACTTCCAAGTCAAAAAATCACAAAATGCACTTTTTTTCAAACGCCCATAACTTTGTGCCAAATCGTCGTAGGAACTTCGTTTTTTAAGCCAAGCACAGGTAATTGAACAAGTTTCAATGCTTTTTCTGTGGATCGAGTCGACAAATTTTTTCCAACTCGGTACACATCGCCAAAGTTAGACGTTTTTTTTTGCGAAAAAACGTGTTTTTTTGTTCGGGTTTTAAAGGGTACGAAAAGAGATCATCCTAATCTGAGATTATAACCTTAAAGTACACCCACAATTTGGTTTTCCCCCGAAAGAATCGTCTAATTTGGTTGAAAAGTCGCTGAGTTATGTGCAAAAAACGAAAAATGCCCTTTTTAAAAAAAAATCATAACTTTGTTCCAAATCATCGTAGGAACTTCGTTCTTTGAGTCCTGCACAGGGAATTGAATGAATTTTAGTGCCCTTTTGATGGATCAAGTCAAAAAAAAAATTTAAACTCCATACACATCGTCAAAGTTGGACATTTTTAAAATTAAAATTTATTATTTTTCACCGGGGTGCTGGAGGGGGGCGGCAGGGGTTGCGCTAAAATTCGCAGGCATGACTTTAAAGTAGACACTTCAAAGTTTTTCGCCCACAAAGATTCATCGAAATCGATTGAAAATACGCCGAGTTATGGCGGTTTGAAAATGGTCGAAATTTCACGAATTTCAAAGTGTTTCATTATTTTCTCCGCCAGTGTATATATATATATATATATATATATATATATATATATATATATATATATATATATATATATATATATATATATATATACAGGGTGAGTCATCGAAATGCCCGTCGTCGATATCTCCCTTGTCGTTAAAAATACAGCATAAATTTATTAACAGAATTTTTCGTCTACTCAAGGAGCATAACTTGAAATTATTTTCACATATACAGGGTGTTGCATATGACTTGGCAATAATTTTTTGTCGTTTTTTAAATGAAACACCCTATATATTTTTATATATTTTGAATTGTATTTTATTTACCTATACGAACATATAAATTTCATTTTAGTTTTCCGCGGCGTTGCCAAGTTATTCAATTTTTTCTCTAAAAAAGCCGAATACACGTATTGTTTTATAAAGGCGTACTGAAGTTATTTTAATAGTAAAAATTATGAATTTTCTTTTCTGTACAACTGTAACTATACTCTTTGTTCTGACATAACTTTTTTTTAATGTTGTTATACAGGATGTTCAGTACAGAGAATCAAATTTACTCAATTTCAAATGGCTATAACTCGTCATTTTCAAATGGAACACCCTATATTTTATTATTCTATTGTGTGTATTTTTGCATCTTCTTATGTTATAAAAGGTGTCCTATGCCTAAAAACATTAATTTCGAAATTAATTAAATTAATGTTTTTAGGCATAGGACACCTTTTATAACATAAGAAGATGCAAAAATACACACAACAGAATAATAAAATATATGGTGTTCCATTTGAAAATGACGAGTTATAGCCATTTGAAATTGAGTAAATTTGATTCTCTGTACTGAACATCCTGTATAATAACATTTAAAAAAAGTTATGTCAGAACAAAGAGTATAGTTACAGTTGTACAGAAAAAAAAATTCATAATTTTTACTATTAAAATAACTTCAGTACGCCTTTATAAAACAATACGTGTATTCGACTTTTTTTAGAGAAAAAATTGAATAACTTGGCAACGCCGCGGAAAACTAAAATGAAATTTATATGTTCGTATAGGTAAATAAAATACAATTCAAAATATATAAAAATATATAGGGTGTTTCATTTAAAAAACGACGAAAAATTATTGCCAAGTCATTATGCAACACCCTGTATATGTGAAAATAATTTTAAGTTTTGCTCCTTGAGTAGACGAAAAATTCTGTTAATAAATTTATGCTGTATTTTTAACGACAAGGGAGATATCGACGACGGGCATTTCGATGACTCACCCTGTATATATATATAGGTATCTTTCTTCTCTTGGCACTACAGACTCCAAAAGTCCTTGGCCTGGTTCAACTGTTTCCTCCAGTCCTGTCTGTCTCCCGTGTATATGATCCTGGCTGCTCTCATATCTTTGTTGACGCTATCCCGCCACCTATTTTTCGGTCGTCCTCTTGGTCTTTTTGTTAACGGGACATGTTTGTAGATTTTTTTCGCTTGTCTCTCCTCTTGCATACGGTTTAGGTGTCCATACCATCGTAGTCTCTGTAGCCGCACGTATGAAGATAGGAGTATATCAGTATAAAGCTCATACAATTCTTGGTTTCGTTTAATGCGCCAGAGATTGTTTTCGTATGTCGGTCCATAGATCCTTCGTAAAATACGCCGTTCGAATCTATACATATAGGTATATTATATAAAAAAATCTGACGTGGGCACCACATGACTTCCTTGTACGCCTTGTGTGTTCATACTTTTCTTAATAACTAAAATGTAGAATAATATAAAAAATTCGGCTAACTTATTATACTAGTATACTCACATATATATTTTAGTCATATTATTTAAACTGCAGAAGAAGATATAAAGCATATTTTACTAATGTCACTGTCATGTCATAATCATTTAAATTTTACGTAGTAACAAATGTTAAACGGTCATGGAGTACAAGATACCGAAATACTAAATTATAAGTATATTTTAATTATTCTTAAATGATAGAAAATACATAAAAATTTATGAAATACCGATTGTAGATAATAATCACATAATCTTTCATTTAAAATAAAAAACATTGTCTAAAATTAATTATTTATGAAAATATTTTTAAAAAGTACTACTTCCGGTTTATAGATTAAAACCAAAAATAGGAGGTGCACAACTAGATGCTATAACAGTCCTAAATACAAAATTTCAGCTTTCTACGTCTAACCGTATTTGAGTTATGCGACACACATACGTCCGTACGTACGTACGCACGTACGTACAGACGTCACGACGAAACTAGTCATAATGGATTCAGAAAAGGTCAAAACGGATATTTCCGTCAAAATCTGAGAACCGAAATTTTTCGCGATTACAATACTTCCTTACTCCGTACAAGGAAGTAAAAAATCTGACGTGGACACCACATGACTTCCTTGTACGCCTTGTATGTTCATAATTTTCTTAATAACTAAAATGTAGAATAATATAAAAAATTCTTTAACTTATTATACTAGTATATACTCACAAATATATTTTAGTCATTTTATTTAAACTGCAGAAGAAGATATAAACGATATTTTACTATTGTCACTGCTACTGTCACTGTCATGTCATAATCATTTAAATTTTACCTAGTAACAAATGTTAATCGATCATGGACTACAAGATACCGAAATATTAAATTATAAGTAGGTATATACTTTAATTATTCTTAAATGATAGAAGATACAGAAAAATTTATAAAATACCGATTGTAGATAATAATCACATAATCTTTCATTTAAAATAAAAAAAATTGCCTAAAATTAATTATTTATCAATTTTTTTTTTAAATTTACTACTTCCGGTTTGTAGATTGAAACCAAAAATAGGAGGTGCACAACTAGATGCTATAACAGTCCTAAATACAAAATTTCAGCTTTCTACGTCTAACCGTATTTGAGTTATGCGACACACATACGTCCGTACGCACGTACGCACGTACGCACGTACGTACAGACGTCACGACGAAACTAGTCATAATGGATTCAGAAAAGGTCAAAACGGATATTTCCGTCAAAATCTGAGAACCGAAATTTTTCGCGATTACAATACTTCCTTACTTCGTACAAGGAAGTAAAAATCTGACGTGGACACCACATGACTTCCTTGTACGCCTTGTTTGTTCATACTTTTCTTAATAACTAAAATGTAGAATAATATAAAAAATTCTTTTAACTTATTATACTAGTATACTCACAAATATATTTTAGTCATTTTATTTAAACTGCAGAAGAAGATATAAACGATATTTTACTATTGTCACTGCTACTGTCACTGTCATGTCATAATCATTTAAATATTACGTAGTAACAAATGTTAATCGATCATGGACTACAAGATACAGAAATACTAAATTATAAGTATATACTTTAATTATTCTTAAATGATAGAAGATACAGAAAAATTTATAAAATACCGATTGTAGATAATAATCACATAATCTTTCATTTAAAATAAAAAAAATTGTCTAAAATTTATTATTTATCAAAATATTTTTAAAAAGTACTACTTCCGGTTTATAGATTGAACCCAAAAATAGGAGGTGCACAACTAGATGCTATAACAGTCCTAAATACAAAATTTCAACTTTCTACGTCTAACCGTATTTGAGTTATGCGACACACATACGTCCGTACGTACGTACGCACGTACGCACGTACGTACAGACGTGTTGTAATTTAATAAAGACTTGGGATGTTGAAAATAGAATATCACTTTATTTACTAAAAATTGAATGACAACGACATAAACAATAATAACAGTTGCACATAGTTTTTGTTATATATAATTAATTTCATAAACTACTGCGTGTAAAATAATTTATCCGTAACACTCCTTAATTATTTTACATCGCAGCATACCAAACAGTTTTCGACTTAAGGGCTTGGTCAAAATGTCGGCTAGTTGTTCAGAACTTTGTACATGTTTGAGATCTACAGTCATACCAATGTGTTCTTGTATGAACTTACGTGGAATCTCGACATGCTTTTTTCCTTTTGTAATTTTTCCTTCATGTGTGTTTTGCAGCATATAAATGGCTGACTGATTGTCAATGAATAGGGTGATAGGTTGATCAGTCTTGAGTATGCCCAGTTCGCGTCCTATCCTCTTTAACCAGCAGATGTCATCAATGGATGATACGGCTGCTCTGTACTCTGCTTCGGCGGTCGAAGTTGCGACGAGTCTTTGTTTCTGTGTGTACCAGATGATTGGCCCTCCCCTCATCACTAGTACACCGCTTGTAGAATGTCCTGTCTCGCTGTCTCCCCCGTAGTCCGAGTCGGTGTAGGCCATTATCTGAGTGTCTCCGTTAAAGAAGATTCCGATGTCTGACGTTCCCCTCAAATATGTAATATTCTTTTAACCATTTTCCAATGACTTAGCTTTGGTTTGCTGCATTGACGGCTCAAATAATTTACAGCAAAACAAATGTCCGGTCGTGAGATGGTGGCTAAATATAATAGGCTTCCAATGGCCTCACGATACGGGATGACAGCTGGCGCTGGCTTGTCGTTTATCTTACTTTCGTCATTGGTGATCATGCCTTTTTCAATGGGTGTAGAAACTGGATTGCATGTGCTGCTGTCAAAACGCTTGAGAATTTTCTCAGTGTATTTTTCCTGACTCACGGATATGCCCCTAGACTCAATTTTGATTTCCATTCCAAGATATGAAATTTGACTCTGTATTTCGTGGCTGAATGTGATTTCGAACCTTTGATTAATTTTCTGTAGAAAATCGAAGATTTCTGTCTCGTCCCGTCCGACGATGAGTCCATCATCTACAAACAGAGTCATAAACACGGTTCTCGTCTTGTTGTAGTACACACACGGGTCGTCATCTGTACTTTCAAGTCCAATTTTAGACAGAAAACTGTTGATCTTTTCGTTCCATTTCTTGGGAGATTGCTTTAGACCGTAGAGACTTTTTTCTAGCTTGCAAACCTTGCTTGTACTGTCGTCGAATCCCTCTGGCTGTAGCATGTAGATGTCCTCCTCCAAATCTCCATGCAAGAAGGCGGTAGTGACGTCAAAAGAAACAAGTTTTAGTTGTTCTGACACAGCGTGACTCAAGATCAGTCGGATGGAGTCGTGACGAGCTACGGGACTGAACGTCTGAAAATAATTAACCCCTTCCTCTTGTTCAAACCCACGGGCTACGAGTCTCACCTTCAGTTTTCCATCAGACTTCTGACGAAGTACCCAACGGCATGTCAAAGGTCTAACACCTTTTGGGCATTCAACGAGCTTCCAGGTTGACATTTTCGTAAGTGACTCGAACTCCCGTTTCATAGCCTGTAGCCAGTTTCTGTCCTTGAGAGCCTCTGACACTGGGATATCCTCAACCTCGCCAATCATGGCCATGTTGGCGCTGTCCCCTCGAAAATATCCCATAACGTAGTCCTGAAATCTGGTGGGTTGCTGAATGTCACGACGATTTCGTAGTCCTGGTCTTCTGACTGGCTGGTCTTCTGGCTGTCCCACGTGTCTCGTCGCTTCAGTCTCCTGATTTTCTAGTTCACGCTCGTGTTCTGCTTCTGACTCCTCGGCTTCGATCTGAAATTCCCCTGTCGCATTGTTTCTGACTCCAGTCTTGACTTCAGTTCGACTTGCCCCTTCCTTTACATTTTCGTTGAACGTGACATTGTCCGAACTAACAACATCTCGTTCTTCTGGCAGATAGATCCGGTAACACGGTGAATCTAAATCATATCCGACGAATATTCCTTTCTTGGATTTCTTGTCTAATTTTGCTCGTTTGTGATCAGGCGTGAGGACATAACAGTCGCATCCAAATGATTTCAATTTGTTAAGATTTATGTGTCGTCCAAACCACATCTCAGCTGGACTCATATCCTTTTCGGTGCTTGTCCCGGTCTGATTTATCGTGAAAATTGCATAATTAATTGCTTCCGCCCATAGATTCTCGTTTAAGTTTCTCGTATGAATGGCAGAGCGAGCTGACTCAACAATTGTTCTCATTTCCCTCTCGATACGTCCATTTTGTTGTGGAGTGTAGGCGTTCGAGAAAGTGTGGATTACTCCCAGTTCCTCCAGTAACATTCTCGTGCTTGCATTTTTAATTTCGGTCCCGTTATCTGACCTCAGGCTCTTGATTCCTTTTCCAAATTGGTTTTCCACCAACTTCATATATACCTCCAGTTTCCGGGCTGCTTCGTCTTTCGTTTTCAGAAAGTATACTATCCGGAAGTGTGAGTAGTCGTCTTTTAATAATAAGAAATATTTCGCTCCTCCTAGAGATGGCACGTTCATCTCGCATAAGTCGACATGAACTAAATCCAGCGGCTGCTTAGCGACCTTGTTGTTGACGGGATGGGAAACACGGTGCTGCTTCCCAAAAACGCATCCCTCGCATAAATGATCGTTCCAGTCATCGATGTATTGGATCTTGTTCCTGTTGAGTATGTTCCTTACATACTTGACATTTTGGTGGGCCAATCGTTCATGCCAAGTTCTAATTGAAGCAGTGATCAGATACTGTCCTGGTTCCTCTCGACGCAGCTTCATCTCAAATAAATTTCCGTCGCGTTCTGCCACTGCCACAATTTGTCGACGATCTGATGTCATGAAGATCGATTTCCTCTGATCAGCCGACTGTACATACCCCTTATCTAAAACTTGACCAACAGAAAAAAGATTAAAATTTAATTTTGGCACATATAAAACGTCCTCCAGTACAGCCTTGTACCAGACCGTTCCATCGAATGCTTCGACCTCAATATCACCAATGCCAGACGCCTCCAAGTTGGTCGCGTCCCCGATGGTTACGTTCGAAGGACTTTCAAATTCAGTAAATGTACTGAACCAGCTTCTGTGTGACGTCATATGCTGAGTTGCAGCACAATCCTGATACCAGCGATTTCGAGAATCTCGCTTGGATTTTAAACTGCTCAGAGTAGCAGCTGATAAACTTATGTTTATCAATGCCCTACGATTCGTTGGTTTGGAATCGTGCCTGTCTGTCATCTCGTGTCCGCTTTTGTCGTATCGTTTGGTGCAGTCCTTTGCAAAGTGGCCTTTCTGGCCACACACATTACAAGAATAATTCTCCTTGCAATAAGTAATGTACTGTGCGCAGGGTTTGTTACGACAGTTGCGTTTAACGTGGCCTTTCTGACCGCATTTGAAGCAGTTTCCAGTCGTGTTATATTGCCTGGGCGCTGACTGTTGTCCCGGCTTCTTGTGAGATTTCACAACGAGTGCGTTGTGTGAATTTGTTGCGCTCGGCTGCCCGTACTCGTTGAGACAATCTTCTTCTAGTCTTAATCGTTCAACTAACGTATCGATGGTTTTATCTGCCACGCCGAGGTTATCCCACGCTGTCCTAAAGTGATGCAGCTTAGGAGGTAAAATACCGATAATCCGCGTCATGATCCAGCTGTCCTTCATTCTTTCTCCTTCGGTTGACAAATCTTCTGAAATTTGCAAAATCTCCATGCAATTCTGAACGGCTGATTTGTTCACGTCGTATGTATATGCAAAAAATTTCCTTTGTAGACCCTCCACTGTAATATCTGATTTTTTTCCGTAAAGATTTTTTAACTTATCTAACATGTGTTTCGCCGTTTGACAAGTCGCGATCTTTTTGGCAATATTACTATTAACGTTTAATCCTATTAGCGCTTGTGCCTCAAGATCCTTTTTCATCCACGTTTTCACGTGCTCATCAGTAAGAGCCCCGAGAGGCCTTAGTTTCACTCCTATTGCTACGTCATATATATCTTTCGATTTCAACGTTAAATCAATTTTGAAGCGCCATGAAACATAGTTGACGTTGCCCTGCGCATCTTCGGATAACAATTCCAAGTGTGACTTTACCGAATCCATGTCTAGTTTCTTGCTGACTCGGTTGACTATAGACTTTGACTATATAGTATATCGTTACTGACTATGACTGACTAAACTGACTAAACCGTCTGCCGACACTGACTTGACCGATTATTATTGACAAACGCTCCTTGGCTGACTAGTTTCTTTTCAAATCCCAATTTCCTCACTTCCCAGCATGGACTGGGCCCATAACCTGTTGTAATTTAATAAAGACTTGGGATGTTGAAAATAGAATATCACTTTATTTACTAAAAATTGAATGACAACGACATAAACAATAATAACAGTTGCACATAGTTTTTGTTATATATAATTAATTTCATAAACTACTGCGTGTAAAATAATTTATCCGTAACAAGACGTCACGACGAAACTAGTCATAATGGATTCAGAAAAGGTCAAAACGGATATTTCCATCAAAATCTGAAAACCGAAATTTTTCGCGATTACAATACTTCCTTATTACTCCGTACAAGGAAGTAAAAAGCAGAACATAGGCATTTAACATGGGAAAACTGTTTATTGCCCGCCATTGCCTCCCAAATTATTTTCAGACCGTGAAATTTTACACAATTGTAAAGAATGAGTTTCTTCATCAATCAATGTTGAATTTGTGTTGTTAATTAGGCACATTTAGGAAAAACATACTGATAACTAAAAAAAATTAGGATATTATGTTTATATTACTTATCCCATTCCCCCACCACTACAGTTTCTTTGGTGCAGTGGGTAGCGCTCAAGGATACTTAACAGAACAGGATAGCTCATCCGGCCTACAGCCAATGAGCGCCGAGTCGATGGGATGACGTCACGCGGGTATTCGGCACGCTTCAAGTACATGTGTTTAAACGTATTACAAGAAATATATTTGCTTGAATTATGACTTACTACATACATATTGTTAAATAAACTTTATTTTTATAAAAACTTATACCACATAATATCTTACTAATAAATATTATTAATTTATACTGTTAGTTTGCGCATTTTTTGTTGCCTTGCGCGATCTTCGTTGCGTTCACGAGTTTTTATGTTTAAATTAGATATTATATTTTAAATAATATTTATCTGCATAGGTAGGTACTTTATTTATACTTCATACACATGTTGATTTAAAACATTGTTTGTAATTATTTATTGACTAATTACAACAACAAAAATCTGACGTGGCCATCACACAACCTTCCGCCATATCTAGACTTTAAACAGAAATGTATACGTGCAATCCGGTGGCCATTTAAAATATACAAATAAAAATCTCAAATATTCAAACACAGAAATTTGCATCACCTGAATAAAATGATTCATTCACAGGAAAACTCTGCTGTATTGAAGCCATCCTCCGTTCAATTACTACATTTAATATCTTACTTAGGACTTATATAGCGCTAGTATGCCAACTTGTCACCCGTCTCACCTGTCAATATTTTTTACGCAGAAACAAAAATCAACCGATCATGGATTACAAGATATCAACGTTTTATTTGATAAATTTATTTTTTAAATTTTACTGCAGTTCTTTAATGCTACCAGATAAAGACAATTTTTTTATAACGTAAGTTGCAAATAACTTTTCCTCTTATTCTCATTACAAATAAATACTATATTTTTCCAAATTTATATACAATTTTGACAATTAACCTTTTCAATCTTCAAAAAATATCACTTCCGATGAAGATATTTGTACCAAAATCTAGGGAGCTCTTCCAATTTATATACAAATGTTAAATACCAAATATCAAAATTTTCGGGTAATTCGTATTTGAGTTATGCGACTAACAACCCTTGACCACACACACACACACACACACACATACACACACACATACACACAGACATCATCGTGAAACTATCAAAAATGAGTTGTAAGGACCCTAATTCGTGCTCATCCACTAAAAATTCACCACCCGATTTTTTGCATGATTCCAATACCTTCCTTTACAGGTAAGCGGAAGGTAAAAATGATACGTAGATAAATATTCTTAACATTCATAGAATAATTACAATGAACAATTATTATAGTAATCAAATATTGCTACATAGTATCGGTACCGAGGTATATATAATGCGAAAACAGTAAATTTAGGTTTTACTTTTGTTGAAATTTGTGTGCATTTAACTAAAAATTTATATATTTTTACTCAACTCTCAACTAACTATCCAATAATGTAATATAAAATTAATCGTATGATCAACTGTTATTACCTTTTACTTTACTTATAATACGTTAGATACTTATAATTCATTAGTTACGAACTTTTTACGTTAGATACAATCATAATAACATCAAAATTTTCCATAATATACAAACTGTCAACTAATTGACAGATAAAATTGTTGATTTGTTTTAACAACGCTGTCGTCGATGATACGATTAAGCTTTGCTTTGAATATAACGCGAATATATGCAATGTAAGCCCCCTTGGATGTTCAAAGAGACTCGGTTTCACCTCGTCGTTTAGCAACATCCTCGGTATTATAAATTGGATAATATTCTTGTTATATTAATAGCTATAAATATTTATGAATAAAAACGTACCTAACAGTTCATTACGAAAATCTCTTTGATAATCTTCTTGTTTAAAATGATCCGAGCAAATTCGGCTTGTGGATGGATAGAATTTATCTTTTCTTTTGCATATCATAATCCATTCATGGCGAATCTTGTCATCTTTTGGGAAAACTTGGTATGAAATATTTTCTGTTTTAGAAATATAATTTGTACATATGGAAACAGCACAACTTTTCCCCCCTTTCTTTGTGTTCGGTTGACTCATTTCTAGATTTATCATTTATTTAAATAAAAAATAAATAACATACCTACTTTTAATTATTATCAATACTTTATAATTTTGTTAAAATAAATGGAATCCAATAATTGCAATTCAAGTATTTTATATAGTGGCAAGTGGCAAAATAACAACAATAAGTAGAATATTATGATTATCAATTCATTGCGACATAGCGCTGTGTAGACGCGTGACGTCAGAATTACCTCCCACTCCAGCAGAGCAGTGCCGTATACATGAGCATAGGCGATGAACCATCCTGTTCTGTTAAGTATCCTTGGGTAGCGCTCGCGCTTCAGGATAAAATATCGAAAATATCTGGGGTTCGAGACCGACTTAATTAAATTAATTTAATTAAATCATTATTTTTATTCATTATTGTTTTTAGTAACAACATAAAAGAAACTATTCAAGAAAATAACGAAAAAGGAACTCATTAGGAACAAATTACTAAATCTAGAGTCAACAACAAAACAAAATATAGCCTAAAATTATAATAAATGTTCGAACAAATCGCCATTTTGCGCTAAACAATATCCCAATCTGTTATAAAAACTTTCTCGTTCATTATGAAGTTGACGAGAGTGTTCGGGCAAAGCTTATCGTAGATGGCAGCACAACCGACTTGTACTGTCACTTTTACTTTACCGGGATAATTTAAATTTAAACTAACTTAGTAACAGTTTTATTTTCATTGGGTGAGGGTGTAAATATATTTGCTATACAGGTTGGTGGAGGTGAAATGCGAACATAGGGAACATCTTATTTAATACACATTACTTCAGTTTCATAATGTAATTTCAAGAAATTAATGAAAATAATTTGAAAATTTTAACCTTTAGTTTTTATTGCTACAATGACAGCTGTCAATTCGTAGCCGTGTGGCGACCGTGTGGTTATGTCAGCGGCCTACGGAACCAAAGGTCGTACGTTCGATTGCGACCTGGAGAAGATGTTTTTTTTTTAAATATTTTTTCTGCTTGTTTTGTATGTTAAGGTACGTAAAATCTTATTTGCAGTTGATTATTATAACATTGTAATGTTGATTGCAATAAACTGTAGGAGAATTGAATGAAGAAGTAGGTATCTGTTTAATCGCTAGCAATAGCAATGCTGAGTTGTTGATTATAAAATT
This sequence comes from Agonum fuliginosum, assembly GCA_947534325.1. Taxonomy (NCBI): domain Eukaryota; kingdom Metazoa; phylum Arthropoda; class Insecta; order Coleoptera; family Carabidae; genus Agonum; species Agonum fuliginosum. The sequence continues at coordinate 18,871,960 of OX384031.1, read as the reverse complement.
TTAAACACGAACATTTCGGTAAATAAACGTGTAAAATAAAATATGATTACTGATTGAGATGCAGAATTTAATTTCCTTAAACTTTTATATAAAGTACAGAATGACAGCAATGTATTAGAGCGTTTTTTTATCAGTTAACATAGGGATAAATAACATACTGAAATAAATAATATGAAATATAAATTTAAAAAATGATAAATTATTTATTTATTTCTACACTTAAGACCTAGGTAGATTGGTAGATACATTAAACCAATGAGGCTTTTTTAAACTAACTAAATGCTCAAAATTGGAACCATTAACTTCTAAACAATATCCTAAACGATTATAAAAAGAATTTATAGCATTAGCTATTTTGGAAATAACGGAATAAGCACTAACTATATTTTTTAATTTTTCAACATTCATTCTGTCACCATTGTACATATTATTTTTTAAGTGTCTCCAAAGAAAAAAATCTGAAGTGGCCTGCACACAACCTTCCGCCATATCTAGACTTATAAACAAAAATGTATACGTAGGTATCCCTTTAAAATATACAAATAAAAATCTAAAATATTCAAACACAGAAATTTGCATCACCTGAATCAAAAGATTCGTTCACAGGAAAAATCTTCTTTGTTGAAGCCATCCTCCGTTCAATTACTATACATTTATAGTCTAGTCAACGAACGCTAAAAAAGGGTTTGTAGACGGACTTTTTGATCCTAAAGATTTTATTTATGGGATGTGTTTGTCCGTAGCGTGGCAAAATGTGTCACTGTTTTTAGTTTTTCGCTTATATCTCTTGAACAGTTAGTTAATGAAAAAATAATGCTGTACTAATTTAAAGCTGATAAAATTTTCTACAAATTTGTTCATATACATTTATTTCTCTATCTCTAACCATTTAAGAGATATTCGCTGTCAAAAATCGACACTTTCTGAAAAAATGTTTTTACACCACGCAGCAAAATTTGTCATTGTTTTTAGTTTTTCGCTTATATTTCTGGAACATTATATTTAAAAAACTTAACAAAGACATACGCAGTACCTACAGGTCGCGAAATAAAACATTCTTGTACAACAGATATCGCAACCATTAGGGTAGGGGAGACTATATAGGGAGGGTTGATACGTTTTGGCTTTAAACCATCGTAGAATTAAAAATAAACACAATTTGAATACTTTAATAATAATATATATCTACTCATTGGTACATTGACAAACAAAAATAAAATAAACACTCTTTAACTTATATAAATAAAACTCTTAGAAATAATTTTTTTTAAACAAGAAAACGTATCAAGCCTCTCATTCTACGGGAGGGATGAGACGTACAACTGGGAGGCTTGAGACGTATAACAAAATTATTTTTTTTTAATATTTACTCTTTACAAATGTCATAAATAAATATCTTACTTCTTCTATCCACCCCAGCATATTCCCTATGCGACCACCTGGAACAGATCTGACACTACTTAAACCAGGATTCATTAGGTCTAGATTGTAAGTACAATGAGTTGCAATTATTACATGCTACAGCATCATCATCATCATATTGGTTTTCTATTTCGTTTTCGTCACTGTCTGTATCGTCTTCATTGATATTACCTATTGTTTTTATTTCCATTGTAGATTTTCGCACAACTTTTTCAAAATTCGAGATTTCCCATGTATCAAGTATCCCTGACTAATAAGTATCAAACCTCCCCAAGTACCAAAAATTACAAAAACATGCAGAACAATCTTAACCTTACATTTTAAGCTACGCAAATTGTAGAGCACATACTATTTTCATTTTACTTTTATGCGAAATAATTCATTGTGCACAAAACTTATACTATAAAAATGAAAACCCTATAAATGTTAGCATAAATAAAAGAATTCGTATATAATATGTGCTCTGTGATGTTAGTCAAATACTTACATTGTCAGGCACAAAAACACATTTTTATGTATAGAACACCTGTTGATCATCACAGATCTGTGAAATTTTCACTAAACACTGCAATCTATTGGACGATAGTGTAATAAAATAGTCGACTCCCCACTAACTTCCTGGCGGTAAATATGATAGGGTATCAAGCCTCCCTACGTATCAACCCTCCCTAGTCTCCCCTACTATTAGTTACGGGGAAAATCTTGAATTTTAGCTTAACTAAGGCCCTCGTAAAGTTTCAATATAATGTATCTTGTAGAGAATTGTACGTAGAATTTAATGCAAGAAACCGGAAATCGTTATCTGTTGTATCCGTTTAGAAGTTACAGTTCATTAAAAACAATGTATATGAAAAATTTCCAAATTTTCCCTCGGAGAAAATCTTTAAATTTTTGCTTAACTAAGGGCCTCGTAAAGTTTTAATATAATTTATATTGTAGACAATTGCACGTAGAATTTAATGCAAAAAACCGGAAATCGTTATCTGTATCCGTTTAAAAGTTACAGTTCATTAAAAACAATGTATATGAAAAATTTTAAAATGTCCAAATTTTCCCTCGGAGAAAATCTTTAAATTTTTACTTAACTAAGGCACTCGTAAAGTTTTAATATAATGTATATTGTAGAGAATTGTACGTACCTATATAGAATTTAATGCAAAAAATCGGAAGTCGTTAATTTTATCCGTTCAGATGTTACAGTTCATGCAACACAAGAAATACGAAGAAACACTAGAATTTCTCAACTTTCTCTTGTAGAAAAGCTTCATATTTTAGCTTAAGTAATGCCCTCATAAGTTTTTAAAGTAATGTACCTCATAGAAAAATGTTCTGAGAATTCAGTGCAAAAAGCAGGGGTCGTTATTTTTATCAGTTTATAAATAACATTAATTTTTGTGTGAGGAGACGAAATTTCGACTTTTAAAAAATGATTTAAATATTCGAAATACATTTTAGCGATTTTCTCGAAAACTGTGCCACCTACAAGAAAATTGATAATGACTTTTTCTGTAGAGAATTTAGTGCTCTATAATTATATGTAATAATTTTTCGCGTATCATTAACCAATTACACGATAAATGATAAATGTATAAAACCAAAAACAAAAACGCTAAGGACTTAGCACACATCGTAGGTCCGGGGACTTTTGGTATAATCATCACCAAAGACCTCCAAACACATCCCATAAATAAAATATTTAGGATCAAAAAGTCCGTCTACAAACCGTTCTTTGACTAGACTATTAATATCTTACTTATGATAAAGTTTTAGGTGGCAGTAGGATCAGAAATAAAACTATTAAGTTTTGGGACGTTTCGGCGCCGAAACGGCAACCATCATCAGCCTTGATGCATTTTAGTTACATGTCAAAATAATTTTTTTTTTTTTACTAACAAACTTAATTAATAAAGTGCTTATAATTTGAGTACGTGAAGCACGTGTTAGTTCTGGATCACATTACAATCATATCATCTTACTTATGACTTATATGGCGCTAGTATGTCAACTTGTCACCCGATTCACCTGTCAATATTTTTTACGCAGAAACAAAAGTCAACCGAACATGGATTACAAGATTTCAACGTTTTATCTGACAATTTTTACTTCCTTGTACGAAGTAAGGAAGTATTGTAATCGCGAAAAATTTCGGTTCTCAGATTTTGACGGAAATATCCGTTTTGACCTTTTCTGAATCCATTATGACTAGTTTCGACGTGACGTCTGTACGTACGTACGTACGTACGTACGGACGGACGTATGTGTGTCGCATAACTCAAATACGGTTAGACGTAGAAAGTTGAAATTTTGTATTTAGGACTGTTATGCATCTAGTTGTGCACCTCCTATTTTTGGTTTCAGTCTACAAACCGGAAGTAGTACTTTTTAAAAATATTTCGATAAATATTTAATTTTAGACAATTTTTTTTATTTTAAATGAAAGATTATGTGATTATTACCTACAATCGGTATTTTATAAATATTTTTGTATCTGCTATCATTTAAAAATAATTAAAGTGTATATTTATAATTTATAGTATTTCGGTATCTTGTAGTCCATGATCGATTAACATTTGTTACTACGTAAAATTTAAATGATTATGACATGACAGTGACAATAGTAAAATATGCTTTATATCTTCTTCTTCTGCAGTTTAAATCAAATGACTAAAATATATTTGTGAGTATTAGTATAATAAGTTAAAAGAATTTTTAATATTATTTTACATTTTAGTTATTAAGAAAAGTATGAACACACAAGGCGTACAAGGAAGTCATGTGGTGTCCACGTCAGATTTTTACTTCCTTGTACGAAGTAAGGAAGTATTGTAATCGCGAAAAATTTCGGTTCTCAGATTTTGACGGAAATATCCGTTTTGACCTTTTCTGAATCCATTATGACTAGTTTCGACGTGACGTCTGTACGTACGTACGTACGTACGTACACTATGTTCCAAATGTTCTGCCCCAGCCTTAGAAAATCCCCCAGTGATCCGCAACCATTGTAGCACCATTCGTCAAAATATTCGAAATACGGCCTTCTTAGGTTGTAGAAAAAGACAGCATGCGAAAGATAGAAGCAGTTCTCGGTGAATCATTGCGGATTACGCCAGGTAGAGGAAAAGTGTAGAACAATAATTGCTTTGAGCTCTGTTTCGGTATAGAAATACAATTTCCATAGTTTTGTTTTCTTCACTTCATTAAATTTCTAAACAAAAATTGCGTTATTATGAAATGAAAAAATTCTTTTAAATAAACAATTTTATAAAAATTTGTATCTTAAAACTGCCACAATACCTTAAAACTAAAAAATTAACTTATTGTCAAATTTTATATTAAATACATAAGATAATTATTGGTACTGACAAAAGGTAAAATTTAAAAATGAAGGCGATCCTATCCTAAACTGACCGAATAAATTGAAAGTAAAAAAATCTAATTGCAGCATAACATGGATAACATTTTGACGAATGATTTTTGTACGGGGTTGCTAAGTAAGTATATTGAATTAATAAAATAAAATTAGAAAATAAAAATAAAAATACAAAAATATGCAGAATTACCTATAATTGTTAATTATTTTTATGATTAGTAATTTCATTTTCAATATTTTAATTTAGTTTACATTAAATACATAATAACAATAAGTACGATAAAAAGTTACATAGACAAAAATCCAAGTAATATCATTTTTAGCAATAATTCCCGGGCAAAATTACAAGATTATAAAAAATGATCACCACACGATTTTTTATTTCATAACCCGGTACACAGTAAATCTTTGAGTGTTTAATCAGTACCTACATTAATTAACACACAATTTGACTTGTGCAGTGTTGAGGTTAATAGTGGCGGCGGCGAATTGTTAAAAATAAACGGTTAATTTTTAAGTGGCTTTTCTTTAGGCAGCGCACCGGTGTACGCCGGCGTATTCACATCAAAATTTACTTTTATCTAACTTCGTAATATCTACATATGTGTAGCAAAGTTAATGGAAAATATCTTATTAGATGCCATCCACATGATACAATTTTATTTTTTTTAATATGAACTATTAAAATTCCTATTAACAATGTCGAAATTTTTAGTTAATTTAGAATATTGATGGCGGCGCGCCGTAAAAAATATTGGCGTCGGCGTGAAATATATACCGGCGGCGGCGTGGCGTGGCGGCCCACGGGTCTAACACACATGTTTACCATAATGCCACAATTGAAATTATTTGAATTTATTGTTTTGTGTTTTAAGTAAATTAAAATTTTTACTTGTATAAAAATTTTAAAATTGTTACTCTCACTGTCTTTATTTATAAATTATTTGTTTGGGTTTTGTTCTGTATATTTATATTTATTTATACGACGTTTCGGAAACGTCGCAAATCGATTATAACATTAGTTGCTTTTATATACCTATTTAAACAAAGACTAATACAAATAATTATATTGTTTATGTAGATATTTTAGAAAACAATGATTGTAAAGTAGTAATTTTCACAGATACATTTTTAGCACATATGCGTATAAGTGCAATAATTTAGGCAGGAACGGGAAACATGATAGTAACGAAGCTTGATAATAATTGTAACTTTTAGGACAATAAATCATAGTTTATTTTAAAAAAACTTTTAATTTATGCCTAATGCATACAATCTTGCAACACGCATTTCAATAAAACAGTTTGATATGTTTTATTCTCATTTAATTTACTGAAACATTATTACTGTCATTTCATAATAATGCAATTTATGTTTAGAAATGTAATGCAGTGATGAAAACAACTAAGGAAAATATGTTTCTAAACTAAAGCTCAAAGCAAACGTTCTACACTTTTCCTTTACCTGACTTAGTAATGATTCACAAAGAACTGCTTCTATCTTTCGCATGCTGTCTTTTTCTACAACCTAAGAAGGCCGTATTTCGAATATTTTGACGAATGGTGCTACAATGGTTGCGGATCACTGGGAGATTTTCTAAGGCTGGGGCAGAACATTTGGAACATAGTGTACGTACGTACGGACGGACGGACGTATGTGTGTCGCATAACTCAAATACGGTTAGACGTAGAAAGTTGAAATTTTGTATTTAGGACTGTTATAGCATCTAGTTGTGCACCTCCTATTTTTGGTTTCAGTCTACAAACCGGAAGTAGTACTTTTTAAAAATATTTCGATAAATATTTAATTTTAGACAATTTTTTTAATTTTAAATGAAAGATTATGTGATTATTACCTACAATCGGTATTTTATAAATATTTTTGTATCTGCTATCATTTAAAAATAATTAAAGTATATATTTATAATTTATAGTATTTCGGTATCTTGTAGTCCATGATCGATTAACATTTGTTACTACGTAAAATTTAAATGATTATGACATGACAGTGACAATAGTAAAATATGCTTTATATCTTCTTCTGCAGTTTAAATAAAATGACTAAAATATATTTGTGAGTATACTAGTATAATAAGTTAAAAGAATTTTTAATATTATTTTACATTTTAGTTATTAAGAAAAGTATGAACACACAAGGCGTACAAGGAAGTCATGTGGTGTCCACGTCAGATTTTTTTTATAACGTAAGTTGCAAATAACTTTGCCTCTTATTCTTATTACAAATAAATACTATATTTATCCAAATTTATATAAATTTTTGACAATTATCTTCTTCAATCTTCAAAAAATATCACTTCCGGTGAAGATATTTGTACCAAAATCTAATGAGCTCTTCCTATTCGTATACAATTGTAAAATACCAAATATCAAATTTTTTTTGTAATTCGTATTTGAGTTAGGTATGCGACATACGGCATCGGCCCGGGCCACACACATACATACAGACATCATCGAGATCGAGAAACTATCAAAAATGAGTTGTTGAGGACCCTAATTCGTGCTCATCCACTTAAAACTCACAACCCGATTTTTTTCATGATTCCAATACCTTCCTTTACAGGTAAGCGGAAGGTAATAGTTATTTGTATCACAAGGCCAGAAACTGACCTTTTGCAAGTGCGAGTATTTTTGACACGCCGAGCCACATGCGAGGCTTGCAAATTACGAACACTAGCATAACAGTTTCTGGACTACACAATATTTTAACCTAAAAATATGTGCACTGAATACTTGCATTTGAGCTTAAAATATATCAAGATAAAAATATGTCAAGATGCTAACCTATAACTTCCGGTTGTTTGTCGGCCTAGGCTGACAACAAAGAGTTTCTGGCGGATTTTGAGATATGGAAAACCAGCGATGCCGACCGGAGGCATATAAAAATCATTTGGTGCAAAATCTAGTGATCTTGGTTGTGATTCCACTTCCACTTCTTTGGAGACACTTAAAAAGTAGAAGTTAATGGTTCCAATTTTGAGCATTTAATTAGTTTTTCCGTTGATCGTTTATTAATGAGTATCATCAATGTAAAAAAATCTGCTGTGGCCACCACACGACCTCTCGCCTAACTCTGCTTATTCTACTAATCTAATAAATAGTTTTACTTACATTTTAATAGTTTCATATTTATGTAAGTAATATGTAAACGATAATGTAAACCAAGATCCAAGCAAAAGATGTCAACTGTACTGTCACTGTCATAATCATTCAAATTTTATGTAGAAACAAATTTCATATCATGGACAACAAGATACTGGAATTTCAAAAAAATAGAATATTAATTGTACTTTATTTTATTGTTAAATACTACCAGATTCAGCAAATTGTATTTATAATTATCTGTACCCATAGATAATTATATTTTCTTTTATTTTTAATTGCAAAAATTGTCATAAATAAATAATGTACCAATATATTTAAGGAAAACTTTATCAAGTTTCAAAAAGTACTACTTTCGGTTTGCGGATTTCTACCAAAATGTTATCCGTTCTTAAGATACTTATTAAAACCTTAAATATGAAATTTGGTTATTAAAGGTTTGATACTTTTTCAGTTATCGTGGACGAAAAATCATAACATACGTCCATACGCACACACACACACACAGACATCATCGTGAAAATATTAAATTCGTATTCTAGAGATCCTAAAACGTGCTTATCCACCAAAATCTCATACTCGAAAATTTTGACCCATTTCAATACCTCTCTTATAGAATATGAGGCGAGAGGTAAAAATCATGCATTTATGACCCCTATAAATGCATGATTTTTTATTAATCAACGATTTATTGGATGCGTTCAATACACGTAATATTGTATTATATTGACC
>OX384031.1:18750817-18858317 GCA_947534325.1 Agonum fuliginosum | reverse complement strand
TGGAGACACTTAAAAAGTAGAAGTTAATGGTTCCAATTTTGAGCATTTAATTAGTTTTTCCGTTGATCGTTTATTAATGAGTATCATCAATGTAAAAAAATCTGCTGTGGCCACCACACGACCTCTCGCCTAACTCTGCTTATTCTACTAATCTAATAAATAGTTTTACTTACATTTTAATAGTTTCATATTTATGTAAGTAATATGTAAACGATAATGTAAACCAAGATCCAAGCAAAAGATGTCAACTGTACTGTCACTGTCATAATCATTCAAATTTTATGTAGAAACAAATTTCATATCATGGACAACAAGATACTGGAATTTCAAAAAAATAGAATATTAATTGTACTTTATTTTATTGTTAAATACTACCAGATTCAGCAAATTGTATTTATAATTATCTGTACCCATAGATAATTATATTTTCTTTTATTTTTAATTGCAAAAATTGTCATAAATAAATAATGTACCAATATATTTAAGGAAAACTTTATCAAGTTTCAAAAAGTACTACTTTCGGTTTGCGGATTTCTACCAAAATGTTATCCGTTCTTAAGATACTTATTAAAACCTTAAATATGAAATTTGGTTATTAAAGGTTTGATACTTTTTCAGTTATCGTGGACGAAAAATCATAACATACGTCCATACGCACACACACACACACAGACATCATCGTGAAAATATTAAATTCGTATTCTAGAGATCCTAAAACGTGCTTATCCACCAAAATCTCATACTCGAAAATTTTGACCCATTTCAATACCTCTCTTATAGAATATGAGGCGAGAGGTAAAAATCATGCATTTATGACCCCTATAAATGCATGATTTTTTATTAATCAACGATTTATTGGATGCGTTCAATACACGTAATATTGTATTATATTGACCAGCTCTAAGCTTTACCAAAATACAAAACAGAATTAAAAGAAATGATTTTCACACTTCTAGGTAAATAATATTTACGTAGAATTACTTTAAAATGAATATAAAAGTAATAACATCATTCTAAAAACGAAAAAACCTTAAGATTTAGTACTGCTAATCAATATTAAGTGAACTGACTGCACCCGCTTCTCCCTGAAAACAGTTGATTTTTATTGTTGAGTTGTCCATTGTTGTCGATCCAATTGTGGTGAACATTTGAAGCGGTCCTAATTTGTTATGGAATAAAATTGAAATTTTATCAAATTAAAAAGGTATGACCAACGGAAAAATATTGTAACTAACTCATGTTTAATAGGCGATTAATAATCTCAACAATTAACGCGTTCGCTTCTCTCACGCGTTAAAAAGTCTCAATTATTAATCGCCCTCATTAACACACTAGTTTGTTAAATAACTATTAAAAAATCCTCATTAGTTTAATGTATCTACCTAGTTCTTAAGTGTAGAAAACATAAATTAATAATTTATCATTTCTTTAATTTATATTTCATATTTATTTTAGTATGTTAATTAACCCTATGTTTACTGATAATAAAAAAATCTGACGTGGCCATCACACAACCTTCCGCCATATCTAGACTTTAAACAGAAATGTATACGTGCAATCCGGTGGCCATTTAAAATATACAAATAAAAATCTCAAATATTCAAACACAGAAATTTGCATCACCTGAATAAAATGATTCATTCACAGGAAAACTCTGCTGTATTGAAGCCATCCTCCGTTCAATTACTACATTTAATATCTTACTTAGGACTTATATAGCGCTAGTATGCCAACTTGTCACCCGTCTCACCTGTCAATATTTTTTACGCAGAAACAAAAATCAACCGATCATGGATTACAAGATATCAACGTTTTATTTGATAAATTTATTTTTTAAATTTTACTGCAGTTCTTTAATGCTACCAGATAAAGACAATTTTTTTATAACGTAAGTTGCAAATAACTTTTCCTCTTATTCTCATTACAAATAAATACTATATTTTTCCAAATTTATATACAATTTTGACAATTAACCTTTTCAATCTTCAAAAAATATCACTTCCGATGAAGATATTTGTACCAAAATCTAGGGAGCTCTTCCAATTTATATACAAATGTTAAATACCAAATATCAAAATTTTCGGGTAATTCGTATTTGAGTTATGCGACTAACAACCCTTGACCACACACACACACACACACACACACACACATACACACACACATACACACAGACATCATCGTGAAACTATCAAAAATGAGTTGTAAGGACCCTAATTCGTGCTCATCCACTAAAAATTCACCACCCGATTTTTTGCATGATTCCAATACCTTCCTTTACAGGTAAGCGGAAGGTAAAAACGCTCTAAATGCCTCGTTTTCATGTATCCGGAATCTGCAGGTTTCTTGCAGAATAAAATGGCCGCCACGAATTCCGTTAGTAGTTAAATTTTTTTAACTTTCTGCGGGAACTCCTCAAGTTTTGAAGTTTAAACTGTCAGTTGTTATAACCTCAAATAAATGTTTGTTTATGTTGAATATGGAGATGGAAATTGAAAATTATAATTATTACGTGGAGTATTGTCGATATTATATAAAAATGTTAACATGTAATTAATCAGATTTAAAAAAGAAAAGAAAATATCGTAGAAAAAAATGTGGGTGCGAGATATTTATAAAAATAGAAAAAATCAAGGGGACTATCACAATCTTGTTCAAGAACTTAAAAGATACAGAAATGCATTTTAATTATATTCGCATGGATTCTAAAATGTTTGATACATTATTAGAAATAATACATCCGAAGATTTTGAAAATGTTTTTTTATAAGAGAACCAATTTCACCAGCTGAAAAATTAGCTATTACTTTGAGGTAATCCGGTATTGCGTTTATAATTTTTGAAAAAATAAGTTGCATAATATATTTTTTAATGTAATTGCAGATATTTAGCGTCTGGTGACAGTATATGATAGAGACGATTTAAATTCATATAGGAGTGACGTCATAAAAAAACAAGCAAATTATACGTATGAATCAAGATTTGACTTTTTAGTAAAGCATGAGTTTGGTAGATGGTGCTGGCAGTCTTTCTCTATACGCGAAATTTAAAAGCAATATTTCTTGTTTTTATTTTAAGGATAATCATTATTTTACCATTTTAATACATCGCATGATTCTGTAGGAAATGATCAAAGATTATTAAAATAGAACAAAACGAAATAACAAAACACGTTAACCTCAAAATTTTATGTTGACACTTGACACAACAAGAAGGAGAAAGTTGCCAGCAATAAACAATAAAAAGTATATAACGAACTTTTGTGAATCTAAAAGAAAACAATAATATGTAACAAAATATATTTCATATAATGAATACTATACCTATTATATGAATAATTGTTCTGCTACTGCCGTTAAGACACAAATTGATAAACCCCGCCCCTTATGACAAACGATATGCGCATAGATTTATAATACGAGTAAAATGTGTAAGAAAGAGATAGCTTATTTAGTGAACGTGGTGGATAGAATTTATCTGATATGACGTCACTCCTATATGGATTTAAATCGTCTTTATCTATTTCATATGCATGCAAATGCACACATTTCATTTTGGCGCTCTTAAGCCTGATTTATAGATTGACGCTCCGTTTACGCAACGCAAACGTTTCCGTTCTGTTCACGTTAGATATTTTTATATCAATTTATAAATTTACGTTAGGATCGCACGTTGACGTGCGTTTTAGAGGTTATGTTATATTATTTGACGTACAGGTTTGACATTTTTGGCGCGATGTGTTCTGTGTTACATTCGTTACATGTCTCATTTAAATTATCCATCTAGGATATTATAATATTTTATTCATTAATTTGCTTACTACGCGACATGGTTAAAATTATTGTCACTGTCACTTACCTGTCACAATATTTTGTTTTGTGTTTTGCATTTGATTGGCTGCCGTTCAGCCCGCAAACGCAAAACATGAATCATGATCATCTTTTGCGTTAACGGGTGCGTTAGCGGTACGCGAACGGAATACTATAAATGATGCCATCTGATATAATTAGCTCATGTTTTGCGTTAGCGGGAACGTTTGCGTTGCGTAAACGGAGCGTCAATCTATAAATCAGGCTTTATACCAACATTTTCAAAACTAATACCAATTTTCCTAAAAAATTCCGCATAATCTCGTAAAAATATCCGGACAAATGAAAACGGGAGTTTTGCGGAATTCGTGACGACCATTTTATTCCGCAATTAATCTGCTGATTTCGGATCTTCCGGATACATGAAAACGTGGCAATAATATTACTGTCATTCTGTAAGACTGTAACTATGGTAATAACATGCCCTACAGTGACTGATTGCCTATGTTTACTAAAAAAAAACTCCCGGTATATACCGGGAGTTTTTTTTATTAGTAAACATAGGGCATGTCATTACCATAGTTACAGTGTTACATAATGACAGCAATGTATTAGAGCGTCTTTTTTATCAGTAAACATAGGGATAATTATACATACTAAAATAAATATGAAATATAAATTAAAGAAATTATAAATTATGTATTTATATTTTCTAGACTTAAGAACTATAATAGGTAGATACCTACATTAAACTATTGAGAATTTTTTTAAACGAATTAAATGCTCAAAATTGGAACCATTAACTTCTAAACAATATCCTAAACGATTATAAAAATAATTTATAGCATTTGCTGGGGAGTAATATTTTTGGAAACAGCACTAATTCGATTTTTTAATTGTTCAACATTCATTCTGTACACATTTGTACACATTTTTTTTTAAGTGTCTACCTAGTTCTTAATTTCTCATTAGTTTAATAGTTCTTAAGTGTAGAAAACATAAATAAATAATTTATCATTTCTTTAATTTATATTTCATATTTATTTTCGTATGTTAATTATCCCTATGTTTACTGATAAAAAAATCTGATGTGGCCAGCACACGACCTCCCGCCTTAACACTGTAATTTATGTGAATTTGGTTTTAGTTATTACATTATGTTCAGTTAATAATATTTACATTTCTTTTAAAATGGTGCCACAAACATTTTAGAAATTGCGTATACGTCTGTTCATCTGTCACTTTGACATATTCATTTTTGTTTTTAATTTTTTTCCTATATTGTGATTTACAAATCGTGGTAGGTAAAATTATATATCTTTGAAAAATAATTTTCCTTTATTGGTAAGAGATATAGACAAGATGTTAAATAAATATCGTAAGATATAATTTGTTCTTTGAAATGTCGTATGACAAATTGTAATTATCGCAGAATTTTCTATATTTTTGCAAAAAATGTTAAAATGCTTCAAGAAAATACCATTTCCGGTTGGCAGATTTTTACCAAAATCTAATCAGCTCTTCATTAACATGTACAAATATATAATGCAAAGTATTAGAATTTTATGTTCTATAGAATTTGAGATAATGAATAAGAACGAAAGAGCATAGTAGGCACACATACAGACTTTCATACACACACACACACAGACATCATCGTGAAAATAGTCAAAATAGGTTCTAAAGGTGCTAAAACGTGCTTATTGACAAAAATCTCGACATCGAATTTTTTCACGATCCCTATACCTCTCTGGGCGAGAGGTAAAAAACGCTCTAATGCATTGCTGTCATTCTGTAACACTGTAACTATGGTAATGACATGCCCTATGTTTACTTATAAAAAAAACTCTCTGTATATATATATATATATATAATTGTTATTATTATTGTACTATAATATTTTGGCTAATGCCATAATATTATACTTTATGTACCATAAGTTTTCATGCGAGAGTTGGCAACACTTGTATGATACCAATACAGAAACGCAAAATTTAATTTAATTAATAATGTCAGCCGAAGGTGTCAAATGTCAAAAGAAATAACATAATAAATTTGAACATACACTTGCAAGAACCGAAAATAACTATAATGTCAAGTTTAAAAGAACCTATTGTTTTACCAGGCAGTTTAGGAGGTGGCCCTCATGGTTTAGGTAACTGAATCAGTATTTAAAAAATAATTTCTAAAGTAAATAGTTATAATCAAGATAATACATCCCGGGCACATCAGTCACTCTATACAGCGAAGGACATCGTTCAACCAATCAAACCATGAAAACAACTACAAAATATCAAAAATAAAACCGCGTGAAGTTAGTTTAGTTAGTGCTTTCACTAGTAAGATTCATTGGTCAAACGATGTCCTTCGCTGTACAAAGTGACTGATGTGCCTGGAATGTATATTTATTTACATTAACTTTAGGTGATCCTGATGATACATCATTAAGAAAAGTTGAACGAGAAGTTTTAATACCGAAAATAATGAGGGAAAAGGCAAAAGTTGAAAAATGTTTTGAAGAAGTTAAAGCATTCTCAAAATGTTGTAAAGATAATAGTTTATTAATGGTAGTAACATGCAGAAAACAAAACGAGTCTCTCAGAGAATGTTTAGGAAAATGGTATGAAAATGAAGAATTTAAAAATGAATGCAAAAAAATTTATTTGAACGAACGCAGCGAATACAGGAGGACAGGTATACCAAAAAAACACAGAGATAAAAAGGATTAGTATCTTTTATTGTACTTTATGTAGTTTGTTATATTAATAAATCTTGTTTTTAATCTTAAGATTTTCGTTCTTGTTTCGCAATCCATCTTCTCATTAATATAGTGTTAACAGAAAATAATTTTATTACATCTGAAGACTTCGTAGCTTCCTCTTTTTGTATATGTGTGGGCCAAATAACTTGACAAAGTAATATTTCTTTCGCTGCTGTTTCAGTTAAACGATTCAATCCAATTAAATTTATCCATTCAAATAATTGTTCGTAATTATGCCCAGATATAACATTAATAATAACTACGTAAGAAGCATGGAAGAAAGGTGGACCTTGTTTGTATAAAACTAAAATTGTTAGTAATTTAGTTAAGTAGTACGTGAATTATATATTTATTTACACTTACGAAAATCGCCTCCAAATTTTAGTCCTGATTTAACAACCCATTTTCTAGAACGAAAATAATGATAAACTATATAACTTTCTATAAAATTCGGTTGTGTTTTTACAAATAGTTCCCATAAAGTAGTTTTCTCTATTAACTTATTATTAAAATCATAAATATTTAAACACTTTAGAACATTAGATAAAAAGAATGCTTCTTCTAAACACAAGTTAAGAGTTTCAAAAATAGGAATTGTTAGTGCAATTTGAGGATTTACGGTACTAAAAAAATCTTCGTTTTCAGAATCACTATCGTTGACAATAATTATTACATTTTCAGTACTTTTAAAAATAGCTTTATTAAGATGTTCCCTATTTTCATACTGTCTCTTTCGTATAATATTTGGGTTTTTTTGTATGCTAAAATTTGGAAAACTTCTAGATAAGTTCCCTTTACCGAAAAACCCCATTGAATTAATACAGCTAATTTCTTTTGGATCTTTCATTGTAACACAGAATCCGTTAAACCTTCCTTTGTAAACAATGGTATTGTCATCATTGTGTAATGTAGGTAAAGTTTTAGTTTTACTAAATTTACAATATTTTTTACGTCGTGCTGGGCGCAATTTCATATTTTAGTTATTTATAACCTCACATCAAGGAGGCAAGGATGCTCCCTCTCCTGTCAAGATGTCATTAGATTTAGGATAGGAACATTTATCAAAAATACACCAATATTAAATATTATAAAAATATTTTTATTCAATACATCTATTTGCTATTATATAAATATATTATGATCGTGTTTAAATCACTTTTTGTAGTAAGTAAATATTTACAAAATTGAAATAAATGAATACTGGATAAATTATTTTATATTTTTGTACATTTTAGTTATTTTTATGTTGTACAAATGCCGTTCTGGATTTTGGCAAAAATGACTATTTCAAAGTTCATTCGTAAGTGAGGAATGTTTTGTAAGATTACAGAAATATATAGAAAACTATTAAAAATGCATTGTTGATAAAAATTTAAAAATGTATTTGTAATGTGAAATTAATATGTAAACAAATTATTATAGCAGTAGCGGTATGTGTGTCCATTTTTATTTATAGGCTGGTACATGGCCGGATTTACTTGGTAAATATCAGAATGTTACGCCCACTTTAATATTTATATGTAAACATTAGAAAATGACAATTTGACACAAGTTTTAAAAGTTTGATTAAAATTCTACTTCCACATTTCTTGCAAAACTTCAACTACTAAATTTTCAGGGTCAAATTCATTACAATCAGGTTACTCTGCAATGAAATTTAAGTTAAATGATTGAACTACTCAATGTATACTGCTTTATTATGCAATAAACAAATTTAACTATTTATAATATATTTTTAATTATGAAGGTATCAAAATAATGGGAACACAGTATCCTTTTCCGAAGACTGCAACGCAGACAAACAAGTGCCACTGTGTTCGCTGGCTGACGTACAATTGCGATTCCTTTGTCCCGGTGATTTGGATGAAGTGCGAGCACTATGTCAAGACTGGTTTCCCATCGATTACCCTTTATCTTGGTACGAAGATATTACCTCAAGTACTAGGTGACATATTACAACACATTACAAGAAAGTGTTAAAAAAGTAATTAAGAATATTTGTTTAGATTTTACGCTTTAGCAGCGGTTTACAACCAAGTAATAATCGGCCTTATCGTGGCCGAAATCAAACCATACGTTAATTTAAATACAGAAGATCAGGGAATTTTACCCGCAGCTTATGCCAAAAATGCGGAAGTCGGTTATATTTTATCTCTTGGCGTATCCAAACAGTTTAGAAGGAATGGAATTGCGTCATTATTACTTGATTCACTTCTTGGACACTTAACCACAACAGAACGTCGGAAAGTGAAGGCTGTGTTTCTCCACGTTCTTACGACGAATTCTGCAGCTATTCTGTTCTACGAACATCGAAGGTATATAATAAATTTTTAATTATTTCGTAATTATTTTAAGAGATATTCTGTAAAGATTCCGACTCCACTGTTTCCTGCCATACTATTATTCGATCAGAGGCCGATGCAAAGATGGTTTCACATATGTATTGTATATCAACGGGGGCCATCCACCTTGGGGCGTGTACGATTACATTAAGCACTGGTGCGGGCTAGCATGGAGTGGTGGTGGCTTATTTACATGGCTAGTACGACGTCTCAGCCGCGCTGTGCATTGGTTGTGGCCCTCTGCAAATGGCGCTGTAGCTTGCACCCACACTGAATACTGATTTAACATCAAGTAAGTGAAAATTCATATTGAGAAACAGATATTCAATATTCAACATTTAGACACATTTTATTTGAATTATACTTTCTCATCTCACAAATCATTCCTAATTATAATATTGTCTTCTTGTTGTGATTATTTACAGATTGTTACTGATTAAAGAGTATAATGTTAGCCCCAAGAGAGAAATCACAACAAAGCGATTACAATTTGCCAAAATTTAATGTAAGTTATATCAAATTTTAATTATTTTAAGCAAATTATGTTAGTTCAAGTAGGTACCTTCTTTTTCCTTTATTAATTAATCATAAATAAATTATGCATTTCATAACCCCATGAAAACTATATTTTAGAAATATAATAAGTATATGAAATATTTTTAATAATACTTCAATTAGTTAACGAGCGGTTATTCAAGTGTAAAAGAATTTTGGGGTTCCACAGTTGAATTAAATTTGTTTTATCGAATAGCATATTACAAGCTTTTTACACATTTTGTTCAAATATTAATTATATGGAACTCTCCTATTCATTACAAACTTTATTATGATCAATTATAAAGTTAATTTAACAAACAACATAGGATAGTTTTTGCAATGCCAAAGTTTTTCGTTTGTATTTATCGTTATTTATTTACATATTTAAAAAGATCACCTTATTTTTTATACATAGAAAAGTCGTATTATTTCTGTTGTTCAGTTACAGTATGTTGTTTTAAGTATTTATTCAGTTTTTATTTCTTGTATTACATTACTACTTTTTTATTTGTTTTCCTCTCATATTTCTATGAAATTAAGTGAAATATAACAAAATATGGGAATGTGATATATATTTACGTTGTAAAACAGTTTTGTACCTTTTGCTGAAAGTATTGCTTTGTATATTATTGCTATACTGACAGCAATAAAATAAAGATAATTTCAAATCATCTTGTGAATATTTAAAATGAAACACTTTATTAAAATGTTATAATACAATTTTATGTTTTCTTTTTAATAACTCACTTCAACTGAAAAAATACACTTTTCACCAAATAAAATTAATATAAATATTAAATACCATTTAAAATAAGAGTCACTTATAATACAGGTATTATTTTTACAAATTGAAATAATATTAGTTAGTACTTATCACAGGTAAAACAGATCAATTTTCGTTTCTATATGAATCTAAAAACCTTTTAGACAATATGTACATGTTTGTATTTCTATCTAATTCATCTTCACTGTCACTGCTATCTTCTCTTAAAGAAAGTGCTTGCATTTGTACAATAGTAGACTGTAGAGATTCGTGAATAGATGACATATCATCTTGCAATTCGGATTCTGTTGGCGTATGCGGTAGTTCCGCTGGAGTTACAGGTGGTGTTGGGCAGATATTAGTTGGAGAATCTGACCGATCGGCATGTGTTGATTCTTCAGCTACTTTAATTCCCGCTATTCCTGTATTTATAAGACCATATATTTTAATATGAATAAATTATTGGTTTATTAAAAATATGTTACCTTTTTTCGGAGTAGTAGATAGATCTCTTTTAATTCTTCGACGCCTAGCAGGGTCATTTCGTCTTCTCTGAATCATAGAATCAAAATCGGCAACATATAAAAATCCAGCGATTAATAATTCACATGTTCGCTCTCCTGATTTGTATGATGCCTCTAATTCCCTGCTTGTTCTTTCATCGTATTGCCACCATCCTAAGAATTTAAAGGGACATTTAAATTGGCATCATTATTGTTTATTTTTGTAGGATATTTGTTACTAAATAAAACACAGTGTAAATAAAATAGATTTATTTTTGACTAATATATTGTTCTACAAATATTAAAATGTATAGACGATAAGATAAAATTTTAATACAATGGAACGCCAGCAACACCTTTAGAAGGTAATGCCTGATCGTCACGTTTAATAAATCGTTTTCTACCAGGATTTCTTTTAGGATATTGGTATTTTTGTACTAAATCTATCACGTATAGTTCACCACAAATTAATATTTCTGTAGTTTGCAAACTATTTTTAAAAGCTGTCTCAATGTCCTCGTTAGTACGTTCGTCATATTTCCACCAACCTACATAAATAAATCCTATTCTCAGTTTAAAAGGGAAGCAATTTTTTGTAAGTATGTATTTGGTTCTTTATCCTTGGTAAGTATTTAAATTTTAAAATACGTAAAAAATGCAAATTATATCGAAAACTTACCATTTCTTCCTTCGTAAAACCATTGGTATCCTCCTTCTAATGCTTCACATGCTTCTTTTAAATCACTGGGATTATCAAGTAGTTTTGGGTGATCCATAAAGTCTCTTGGAATTTCTTGTCGACACATGGCACATCGTTTACTTTGATTAGCTATTCCTTTCACACAAAGAAAGCAAAATATGTGTCCACAGGGTAACTGGGCAGGGTGAATACAAGTTTGCAAACAAACTGCACATTCTAAAGTATTGCCTGAAAGACAATACAAATACCTATTGTAATGAGTAATCAACTACGATAATTAAAGTGGGACGCAATTTTCAAAAAAAAACTATTAACACTAACCTGTATCTTTATTGTGTTCTATTATCTTTAAAGTACTTTCAGCCATTATAAAATTAAATTATACTAAAACAAAAACCCAAATAACATGTAACTGTCACTCATTTGACACATTATTTCAGTGTTGCCATCTGTGACTAGGATTAGAATTTTCACTGATCACTAGTTAGAAATTTTGGTTATTAGATGGGTGCCTATTCTAAAGCTGTGTTCACAACTGATATGGTCGTAGATAAAATCCTTTACAGCTATAGACAAATATATATAAATACCTAGACCCAGCGTCCAATGTTACACGCTTGTGACGAATTGAAAGATAGGCGGCCATAACAAGACGCTAATCGGTGGCGCCATATTTAAAAATTTCAATCTTATTCGTTTTAAAGGTAGAAAAATCTCTACAGATTTAAATTTTTCATCTTGTAATAACTATTATGAAAATGGATATAAAATATTGTAATTAATATCAAGTTAACACATGACTATTAAAGGAAATAAATATTGGGATGAAATGATGAAACGTGTTATGAATATTAATATGAAATATGCTTGACTTTTGAAATGTTTTATTGATTCTTGAATAAAATCAACTTCGATAATTGTTTTCTTATCAAAGAACCTTTAACTTCTTCCGTACATTGTTTACTTATACTATTTAAACGTATTTTACAATAACTTTTCACAATTGTCGATATTAATCTTTTTATATGTAGGTAATTCTTCACCAATTGCTGAATCGTAAATATGATCTTCCAGGGATGGAAATATGTTCTTCATTAAGAATTCATTTAATGTGCAGTTAATTAATGAATTCAAGTAGCTACTTTCCGTTGTTAACCTGCCATTAGTTATTGACAGCATTCTTCTGATTTTTTTCTCAACTGTTGAACAGATTTTTACGACTCCTTCTGATGGAACAACCAGACCGCCTGAGAATAAAAATATATAATGTTAAAACTTTTCGAAAAATATGACAAACAATTGACTCCACAAGTTGTGACGTCACGACCGCCATGTTATTGTAGTAGGTTACGGTTTACGTTCCAAACAAACCATTACAAGCGTGATGCAGAGCATAAGTAAGTATGAAAATATCATATTTAATTATTTTAATTACAAAATTCAGTTTTTTTGAAGTTTAGTAAATATTTAAACTAATAGGAAAGTGCAACCTATCAACAAACTTTACTTTATTGTTTATTTGACAGATATTGCTTAAATACGAGAAATTTGATGAATGCAAGTTGAACATATCTGTATTAAAACATTAATGTATTTACCTTACACAATAAATAGCATTAATAAAGAAATAATGGCCAGTTGCACCGCTCACACTTAAATAGTTAAACTTGGTGTAAGTTTAAGCTTAGTTTTGTTTTGTTGCACCGTCGTCTAAGCTACACTTATAAACGCTAAACTTGGTTTAAAGATAAACCGTCAATCTCTACGGTTTATCGCCGGCTTAAGTAGATTGTGAGGTTATATTGTAGGTTGTCAACTTTATTAGTAAAATGAATTTCGACGAAATTTTAAACGATGACGATGATTATTTGGATGCTTTGGATTTAATTGTATATGGAATACCCCGTAGATTTAATATAAGAGCTGATCATTTCCATGCTCTTTCTGAATTGGAATTTTTTGAACGCTATCGCCTACAAAAACAGACAGTTTTAGAATTACTAATGTTAATTGAAGAATATTTGGAATATTTTTACGATATGTAAGTAATAAAGTAAGCAGTGGAGACATTCTCAAAATCAGCTGATTGTATCTACTATTGTACGAGCATAGAGTAAAGCCTCATTCCCACCTCTATCATAGTCGTAGTCGTAAGTCGTTAGTCGTAACCTTGAGAGTTTGACATACGAAACAACGTTACAGCGTTTCCACCTCTTGTCGTAGTCGCAAGTCGTTAGTCTTTAGTCGTTAGTCGTAGTCGTAAGGATTTGGCTCTGCCAAACTTTTTGTCGTAATCATAAATAGAAAGAGATGGAGATATGTAGTGCTGCTGGTTTCACTACTGTCACTGCACTACTCGTCAAAAGAAAGGTTATAGAAATATAAATATGAATAAAAATAATACTGTTTTAAATATTTCTGAATGTTTTATAGTTTTTAAGGTAATTCAATATTACTATGATTTATTTCATATATCTTATTACACATTTTTGAAAATCATGGTGTGTTCACATGAAATTGAATACATTTTATGTATACATTTATTTTTTATTATTTGTCCTAATACTATAATTTTCTTCCTGGGCAAATTAGTATTGTTTCCAATATAACAGTAAAATTTAATTATCAATTATTTGAAATGTATTTGACTCATTTATTAGTTTAGTTGTGAACAAAACATTACCCTTATGATAAGAGCTGGGAACGGTCGGTTTTCCTTACGACTACGACTACGACTTACGACTATGATAGAGGTGGGAATGAGGCTTAAGAGTACAATTCATGTTTCTTGTACGACCCGGCACTCGACCAGAGAGAAGCAAACCAGACTTGACTACAGTCTACAGTATAATCTCTCTTGCGCTTGCGCAGTAAATTTCTTTTGGCTGGAGTTTAAATATATATTTAAAAATCCCGCCAAATAAACTCTGGTGAGATTGCGCTGTTTTCATGCGTGCCCTTATGTATACCACAATCACAACCAGCTGATTCCCGGATATCATATTTACTTCTATATTATGTTAGGGTGTGAGAACTGAATAACTATTAGATCATATTTACAGTAATAATTGTGTTTCACCAATGAATCAGTTGTTGATTACACTGCGAGTATTTGCTTCTGGAGGACATTTAATATCAAGTGGTGACTTTGAAGGAGTACATAAATCGACAGTCTCAAGAATTGTCGCTAAAGTTGCTCGAGTCATTGCAAGATTGGGAAGAAATTTTATTAAAATGCCTAGAACAAATGCAGAAATTACTGAAACCCAAAACAGATTTTTTAATATTGCAGCATTCCCTCGAGTGGTTGGAGTTATCGACTGCACTCACGTAAAAATACAGTCACCTGGTGGAGATGATGCAGAAATTTTTAGAAACAGAAAATCGTATTTTTCTATAAATGTACAAGCCATATGTAATGCGAATTACGAATTCAGTAATATTGTGGCCAGATGGCCAGGTTCTGCGCATGATGCTACTATTTTTAATAATAGTACTGTAAGAGCTGAATTTGAAGTCGACAATTTTCCAAATTCGTTATTATTAGGAGATAGTGGGTACCCTCTACGACGTTATCTACTTTCCCCAATATTGAATCCAAATAACCGATCGCAACGTTTATATAACGAAGCCCAAATTCGGACTAGAGTAAAAATAGAAAATACGTTCGGAATCTGGAAACGAAGGTTTCCAATATTAGCTTACGGTTGTCGACTAAAATTGGAAACTGCTTTAAACGTAATTGTAGCTACGGCTGTCTTGCACAATATTGCTCGACGACAACAAGAAGAACAACCACCACTTGGAAGAGAGCATGATGAACATCAATTGCAGCAGTTAATTGAAGACGGAGATATACCAGTATTAAATAATTTTCAGCATGAAATTCAAGATGGGTATGGAATTCGTAACGATTTCGTTGATAATTATTTTGGAAGAATGTAGGTGGTATTTATTGCAACAGAGATTTAGGATAAACATTACATAATATTAATACTATTACTAAAATATAAATAATAATTCTAACTATACTACAGCGATTCTAACTTTTTCAATTGTTGATATTTTAGTTTAATATCCAAATTCATTACTTCTTTCTGTAAATCTAATTCTAATGTTTCACGTTGTAAACGTTTTTTCTTTATTTCAATTTCAAGTTCAAGACTTGTAATTCGTAGTTCAGCTTCTTTATCTTCTAGTTCTCTTTTCTTTTTCGTGTCATTTTGCAAAAATTGTTTCTGAAGTTCGGCCACTTCAAGTTTAATTGTCGCAAGGTCCGAATATTGTTTCGAAAGATGGGAGCTACTTAAAGAAGTTGGAGCTGCAGGTCTTCTTCTTTGGGCCCATGTTTCATTTTTCTTTTCTTTAAGGGCTTGAGACAACGGGGTCTGCAGGTGTGCTGGTTTTAATCGATTCCAGCTTTCATTATTGGGGGTAGTCTAAGATAAATTTTAATGTAACGCAACAAAATATTAATATTATTTTATTAAGGAAAGAAACTACAACGTCATTATTTTATTAAGTACTTAACTACCTTGTCTGCTGTTAGTATAGGTGGTTCTGCATCCATTATTTCAAAATTAATTCCTTCTGTTACTGTGGTGTTCATATCCTCTTCTGTAACTGTTGTTAGGACAGTATTGTTTAATGTTGAAATAGTATCACTATCATATGTATTTGTTAGTCCGTGTACGGTTTTTTCATTCATAATTGCCAACGTTAAATCAAAGGCAGGATCGGAAACAAATTTGTTTTTTTTGTTCCACCTCCAGTTAATATTGTCTGCATTCGATCTTCTGCAGCATCTTTTCTTACTTTTTTTTTTTTTAATTTTCGTAAAATTTACGCAGGGATTCGTCACCTCTGTAAACTTTGTTAGGGGCTCTGGCATTAAATTTAACTTCAATTTCTTTCCAAATTTTTTCTTTTTCCGCACATGTGTACATATCTGTTTTTTTACATTCGATTATTTGTTTGTAATCATTCACTAAACTAATTAATAACATCTTCTCGTCTGAATTATAATTAACACTACGTTTTTTTCTTATTATATTTGAATTATCCATAACTTTATTTCCAAAATTACAATAACTTGACAGTTGACAATGAATAAATAATAACAATAACAAAAGCAATAAACAATATCAACCTCTTTATCACTGACATAAAACATTTCAAATATAAATGTTACTAAAAATTCGATATAAACTGCGCTTAACAAATCTAAGCAAATCTAAGTTTAAATATTAGCTGTGCAACTCACATAAAAATTTAAGTTCGCTTTACGTAAAACTAAGCTTAGCTAAGCTTAGATATAAGTGCAAGCGGTGCAACTGGCCATATGACTTTCAAATTGAGCTACACTTAAAATAACACGTTCAGCTGCATTTGTTTGGAACGCAAACCAAACCGTAACCATAGTAACCTGGCGGTCATGACGTCACACTTGCGGAGTCAATTATTTCACCTTTTTGTTTTCTGTTCAAGAAAGGGCTGGAATGTAGAATAGGTGTTTAAGGAGGTTCGATACCGTTTTTGAAAATATTACCATTCATCTGAAATTTTTACAAGTTGAAGATGGATGTATTTATCGTTCACTGTTAAAATTTCAGATCAATCGTCCACACCGTTTTTCAAAAATAAATTTTTAAAAATTTCTGTTTTACATGGGAGTAAATGAGAATACATTTTTAAAGGGCTGTGTAATCTATAAAAATAATACCACCAGAAAGAGATTTACAGTAATTATAAATCAGACATTAATAAATCATGAAACTAAAATTCAGTGGATTCTTCCACACCGTTATTGAGTTATTCAAATAAATAAAATTTAAAACGTGACAATAATGCTCACATAACTAAAAGAGCGATAACTACGGCAACGTCGCAAATCATAGATTGGCGCGAAATTTAAAATACTGTTGGAAAGTAAGAGTGTGTTTATGTTGAAGCATATTATTTTATAAAGTTTGTAACAAATGATATTATATTTATATTTTCACGACAAATAAATGAAAATACACATACACAAGTCATTTTTAGGAAATTGGACACACTTTCGCAATGCGCATACAAACACCGTTACGAAACTATCGAAAATAAGTAGGAAGAACTATTTGAGTAAGAATTATTCGTGTTCATCTACTAAAAACTCTACAAGGGACATGACGGGTCCATGATCACTAAATTTGTTTGCAATTATTTCGTAATTAATTCCAAATGTCGCTAATCTTTTAATCATTCCACGAGATCTGACTCTTTTTAAAGTCTGGACAGTAGAAATAATAATATCTGTATCTTTTGTGTACGTTTGTCATATACTTGATCAAAGCTTTCCCCATTACTAATTATTTCTGAAACAGAAAGATGAATTTCTACCAATTGTCAGGAAATGTTTTTAAATAATTTTAAAGTGTCTTGGAAATAATGAATGACTGGACGAAAACTATCAATTAAGTTCTTTTTTCTTATAGCTTGCATTAATCTTGGAGCGTCAAAAGAACAATTATTATGAGCTATTGCATTTACTATTGCATAACACTTGACAGTTGTGTTGACAGTTAGGTTAGAAGCACTGCAGCCAACAGCCAACGTAAAGCAGCTAAAATACTAGCGCTGTTGCCGTGTTTTCATTTGATTTTTAAAATTATGAATTTTAAAATATAAAATCTTTAGGACTTAAAAATACAATTTAATTGAAAGATAGTAATAAAATATTTATAAACAAATATATTTCGCTATAAGATTTTTTATATTTTCGGTGTTTTTTACAACAAAATTTAGTGGGTAGAAGTTGTCACTCTGCAGAAATACAATAGATTTTTGTTTAGATCCCCTAGATAGATAATCGGTATCGAAACTCCTTAAGAGAAAATGCGTTTTTTATTTTAGGAGATCGTTTATTATGCTTAAATATGACCTAAACAAGCAAAATTAGACCGTGGAAGAGTGTTTTTAACATGATTTTTTGAAGAAAATGAAATTTTTTTGGTTAACCTCAATGTGTCAAAATGGCTAAAAATAAAGCCCCACAAACTCGGTTTTGGTATTTACTACACTAACAAAGCTAACAAAACCGTAATAGAGCCCCACAAACTCGGTTTTGGTATTTGCTACCAACATAACCACTTACGTATGTTACTATATTTTCCGAATATTCGGACAACGATATTGATATTGGAATCCCATAGCTATGTTCTTCCAGTAAATCATCATTCATGTCAATATTATATTTCCGGATTACATTCATATCACTTATGTCTACTGCGGGCAAATTCTTTTCTTTCACGGTATTTTTTAAAGAAAAAAGAATTTCCGTACTTTCTTGTTGGTTGTTGCACATTGGCTTGATTACTGCCACGAATTACATTGTGCAAAAGTAATTTTTTATAACTGTTGTGGAACTTAAGTGCGGAAGGATTATTGTTCCACGCATTTCGAGCTCTGCAATAAATAAATATTTATTAGAAATAATTATTATAATATAAATTAAAATTTAAATACCTCATCGCGCAGAAAAACAGTTCCAAGTGATCCTGGCTAAACTTAAACGTCAGTAAATATTGCAATGGTCCATTTTCTGGTTTAACATACGTGTCGAATATTGAAATTATAGACTGAATTGTAATAATAAAACCAAATATTGGTGTTTTTCTTGGCGTTTTGTGTAAAGGTATACCTTTAATATCTGTGCAATTTGAAAAATAATGGATTGCATTATTTAAAGTTTTCCTCAAAAAATGCTCATTCCTTTGTCTCATGGCAGACTTAAACCCTTTCGCGAATGGGTTTTTTGAATTTAAAATGTCAAAAAGTTCGTCAACTAATCTAATGTATCTAATCGTTGGACCACAATCTTTAAATTCTTCCAATTTTAAATCGACCATAGCAAACTCTAAGGCGGTAGCAACACTTGCACTAAGGGTTTGTGCAGCTAAACTGACTTAAAAAATCCGATGTGGCCAACACATAACCTCTCGCCATATACTCTACTATTTTACTGTGTGTATGAAGGTACTTACTCACAAATATACCATTGTAGAAGGGAATTCGAGAATTGTAGTTTTTATAATATTATTAAAGTTTATTATAATAAATGACATTTTATATTTTCCATTTCAATTTGCCAAAAAGTTAAAAATTCATATGACATTAACACTCAAATATTTTATTTTTTGTTTTCATAGTTACTTCCTTGTACGAAGTAAGGAAGTATTGTAATCGCGAAAAATTTCGGTTCTCAGATTTTGACGGAAATATCCGTTTTGACCTTTTCTGAATCCATTGTGACTAGTTTCGACGTGACGTCTGCACGTACGTACGTACGTATGTGTGTCGCATAACTCAAATACGGTTAGACGTAGAAAGTTGAAATTTTGTATTTAGGACTGTTATAGCATCTAGTTGTGCACCTCCTATTTTTGGTTTCAGTATACAAACCGGAAGTAGTACTTTTTAAAAATATTTCGATAAATATTTAATTTTAGACAATTTTTTTTATTTTAAATGAAAGATTATGTGATTATTACCTACAATCGGTATTTTATAAATATTTTTGTATCTGCTATCATTTAAAAATAATTAAAGTATATATTTATAATTTATAGTATTTCGGTATCTTGTAGTCCATGATCGATTAACATTTGTTACTACGTAAAATTTAAATGATTATGACATGACAGTGACAATAGTAAAATATGCTTTATATCTTCTTCTGCAGTTTAAATAAAATGACTAAAATATATTTGTGAGTATACTAGTATAATAAGTTAAAAGAATTTTTAATATTATTTTACATTTTAGTTATTAAGAAAAGTATGAACACACAAGGCGTACAAGGAAGTCATGTGGTGTCCACGTCAGATTTTTTACTTCTTGTAATTGGAAAATGGTACTAGATAGAAACAATGTTTTCAATACATATTGTAGACAGTAACATTTAGTATACAATGTTATTTAAAAAATTACTATTAATTCATAAATTTTGAGGATATTACAGAAAAACTCTTCATATCTTCAAGAAACTACCACTTCCGGTTGCACGATCAACACTAAAATCTAATCAGGGGGTCTATTCTGTTTCTTTTTAGCGACTTGATATCGTAGCGACTGTCGATATGCGACTTGTAGCCCTCTAGCGGAATAGTTTGTGTGACGTCATTACTTTGCGAGGTCGCTAATCCGTATCAAGACCGTGTTTCGTGTCGCTATGTACATATCGACTCGCTATATTTGCAGGTTATGAGTTTTTGACGTTTGTTCTAGAGTTGTGTATTTGCAGTAAGTATATTTATTTATTTTGATGTAATGTATTTTACCTACCTATATTTTTTAATTGAAATTAATAAATAGATAAACTTGTAAAATGAATCAATTCGTATTGTAACGAGCGGCGCCTGGGTGGCTGCGGCCAAGCGACCTGCACGGACCAGTTTGTATTGTCTAGCCGTCGCGCTATTGTGTTGATGGCGCCAGAGGGGGATGACTCATCAGGTCACGCGATACGGTAATAAAATTTAATGACTTTCTGGAAAGAATTTATGGAATCTACCAGAATTACCGGCTGTGCATATATAAACGCTACCCGAGCGGACGGTGAGTCAGTCTACGTTAGAATTGTGACATAAATAGAAGTCTACGGCCGAATGGTGACATAAATAGAACTAAATATTCATGTATTGTGATACAAATAGTGTTTAATGTTATGTACTGGTTAAATAAATAATTATAGTGTATAAATAAATAAATTGTAGTAGTGTTAAGTGTGTAAATAAATATTCTTAGTGTATAATTAGTGTTTTAAGTTTAATTAATAGTGCGTGTTTATTTCATTATCATTAACTTTTATCTTTTATTTTCCGTTATTAAACTTGTTATATAAATATTCGTGTTTTACTGATTTTACACTTCACCTAAATAAATAAAACCGTTACAGTATATATATTTCAGATAACGGCTTTTTTATATGCTCAATACCGAGTTATAGAGATTCTTGAAATTGAAGAGAAATGCATCCCGTATATTGAGAAGGATGATACGACATGCTCAAGACCCATTTCGTATCAGTTCGGCAGAAATTGTTGCAAATTTCCGATTAAGTAAAGAAGCTTGTATAGATAATATTGACATAGTAAGCCAATATTTGCATGAGGGACATCGGACGCACAAAATTCCAATTCATTCAAAGAGTATCCAAATTACGCCATCTGACAATAAATTGATTGAGAACAAGATGCATTAAAAAAGATAACCAACCTAGAAACATAAATTCCCTAAATATCCCTAATATTGATAAGTTTCAGAATAGCATGTCTTGATGTCGCTTGACGTCATCACATATCGACACTTTGCTCTCGCTAAGATACAGAATAGACCTCCAGATCTAATCTAGGGTGTATTATATACAAAATTTCAAATTTTTTTATTCACTGGTATGAGTTATCGTACTTCCAACATCCATCCACACACACACACACAGACATCATCGCGAAATTATCAAAATCGTGTTCTAGGGACCTCAAAACGTGCTTATCCATTGAAAACTCAATATCGAAATTTTAGCATGATTACAATACCTCTCTTACAGATATGAGTGGTGAGAGGTAACAACGAACTGTAGGACTTATAGCTAGCACTTCTGTCACTGTAAAATTTACGAGAAAATGTTACATTTGACATTTACGGTTATAGGTATATAATAAATGGCATTTCATATTTTCAATTTGTCAAAAAGTCAAAAATTCATATGACATAAACACTCAAATATTTTAGTTTTTGTTTTCATAGGTAGGCAGATAAATCAAAATTGTAAGAAATTTGTCGAATTTTTAACTTCTTGTAATTGGAAAATGGTGGTAGATAGAAACAACGTTTTAAATACATATTGTAGACAGTAACATTTAGTATACAATGTTATTTAAAAAAATCCATTTAATTCAAAAATTATGAGGATATTCCAGAAAAACTCTTCAGATCTTCAAGAAACTACCACTTCCGGTTACACGATCAACACCAAAATCTAATCAGATCTAATCTAGTGTGTCATTATATTGTATACAAAATTTCAAATTTTTTTTATTCAGTGGTATTTGAGTTATCGTATAGTCCGTCCCAAACTTCTTTGCCGTGACGTCATACCTGTAGTTCGTATGAATCAATTTGAAATTATGGCGGGAGAGTTATATTTTGATATCAAATATTTTTAAACTATATTATGTGAATATTTGGAATAACTATATAAATTTAATAATAAATAAATACCTCTAGAACAGCTGACACGGGAATAAGTAATTCTCCTTTTTCTTTTTCAGCAGTAAAATATTAGTACAAATTCAAGACAATCTGAATTGTTTGTTTATTATTACGTTTGCCGGGCATATTTATAAATAATATTATAAATATCTATATGCAAACAGCTAATGTATGCATAAAACAACGATATACCTATGTTAAATTATTTAATCACAGTGAAAATAGTTTTTATTTGTTTGACAGTTTCAAAATATACAATACAATGTATTTCATAAAACAACATGAAAAACAGCCTACTCAAATAACAAGTTATAATTAGTATATCAACAATATAATTATTATACGTTTTATATTTCTTTCTTTTTCTACTTCATAATAAAAACAAAGAACAAAACTTAACGTAACAGTATCAATACTTCGCAAATTTCGAATGACATACGTGTTTCAACTAAATACCGGGAGTTTTTTTACCTCTCGCCCAGAGAGGTTATAGGGATCGTGAAAAAATTCGATGTCGAGATTTTTGTCAATTAGCACGTTTTAACACCTTTAGAACCTATTTTGACTATTTTCACGATGATGTCTGTGTGTGTGTGTGTGTGTGTGTGTGTGTGTGTGTGTGTGTGTGTGTGTGTGTGTGTGTGTGTGTGTGTGTGTGTGTGTGTGTGTGTGTGTGTGTGTGTGTGTGTGTGTGTGTGTGTGTGTGTGTGTGTGTGTGTGTGTGTGTGTGTGTGTGTGTGTGTGTGTGTGTGTGTGTGTGTGTGTGTGTGTGTGTGTGTGTGTGTGTGTGTGTGTGTGTGTGTGTGTGTGTGTGTGTGTGTGTGTGTGTGTGTGTGTGTGTGTGTGTGTGTGTGTGTGTGTGTGTGTGTGTGTGTGTGTGTGTGTGTGTGTGTGTGTGTGTGTGTGTGTGTGTGTGTGTGTGTGTGTGTGTGTGTGTGTGTGTGTGTGTGTGTGTGTGTGTGTGTGTGTGTGTGTGTGTGTGTGTGTGTGTGTGTGTGTGTGTGTGTGTGTGTGTGTGTGTGTGTGTGTGTGTGTGTGTGTGTGTGTGTGTGTGTGTGTGTGTGTGTGTGTGTGTGTGTGTGTGTGTGTGTGTGTGTGTGTGTGTGTGTGTGTGTGTGTGTGTGTGTGTGTGTGTGTGTGTGTGTGTGTGTGTGTGTGTGTGTGTGTGTGTGTGTGTGTGTGTGTGTGTGTGTGTGTGTGTGTGTGTGTGTGTGTGTGTGTGTGTGTGTGTGTGTGTGTGTGTGTGTGTGTGTGTGTGTGTGTGTGTGTGTGTGTGTGTGTGTGTGTGTGTGTGTGTGTGTGTGTGTGTGTGTGTGTGTGTGTGTGTGTGTGTGTGTGTGTGTGTGTGTGTGTGTGTGTGTGTGTGTGTGTGTGTGTGTGTGTGTGTGTGTGTGTGTGTGTGTGTGTGTGTGTGTGTGTGTGTGTGTGTGTGTGTGTGTGTGTGTGTGTGTGTGTGTGTGTGTGTGTGTGTGTGTGTGTGTGTGTGTGTGTGTGTGTGTGTGTGTGTGTGTGTGTGTGTGTGTGTGTGTGTGTGTGTGTGTGTGTGTGTGTGTGTGTGTGTGTGTGTGTGTGTGTGTGTGTGTGTGTGTGTGTGTGTGTGTGTGTGTGTGTGTGTGTGTGTGTGTGTGTGTGTGTGTGTGTGTGTGTGTGTGTGTGTGTGTGTGTGTGTGTGTGTGTGTGTGTGTGTGTGTGTGTGTGTGTGTGTGTGTGTGTGTGTGTGTGTGTGTGTGTGTGTGTGTGTGTGTGTGTGTGTGTGTGTGTGTGTGTGTGTGTGTGTGTGTGTGTGTGTGTGTGTGTGTGTGTGTGTGTGTGTGTGTGTGTGTGTGTGTGTGTGTGTGTGTGTGTGTGTGTGTGTGTGTGTGTGTGTGTGTGTGTGTGTGTGTGTGTAATAAAATAATGCGATTGTTACAATTTGACATACCACACATGAAAGAAGAAATTACATTGTACAATATTTAATCTTACTTGTTTCTATATCTTTAACCAATAAAGAAATATAATTTTTTTTAAATATATAATTTTACCTACCACGATTTGTGAATCCCGAAATAGAAATAAAATTTAAAACAAAAATAAAATTGTCAATGTGACAGATAAACAGATGTCTGTGTCTGTGGCAAGGAGGTTTCTCTGTAATGCTCTGTGGTGTAGGGTATGTGTAGAGTGTGGTGTAGAATTTTGAAATGTTGGATATAGTATAGATATTAAATGGACATAGTATTATGTAAATATGGTATTTATAAAATAAAATTATATATTAAACTAAGAGCTGATTAGATATGTGAAATATATAATTTATAACCTACATAATTATTATAAGTCCATTATGCATTTTAAAATAATATAATGTATGATTATTTTGTATTATTATATCAAATGTTATACGATGTTGTTGTATTTTATTTAAATTATGCTTAATATTTGGTTAAATACGAGGCTAAATAATAATACTTCAATGTCAAGGCGAGAGGTATTGTAACGGCCACGTCAGATTTTTTAAACACATTTCACGAATGTTATATATTTGTGGCATACTGGATACACATATCTCATTGTCACTATAATAATGGCAAAAGTTGCCATAGGTACTACGGCTTAACGACGGGGGGTATAAAAAAATGAGTTGAAATTCTGGATTCCTTGACTTCCCGGTATCATCGTAGCGTTTGCAGTTTCCAAGACGCCACAAGTTGGTCAAAAACCCGGACGCCACAGTTAATGCAGGAACGTGTATGTGTATGTGTATGTGTATGTGTATGTGTATGTGTATGTGTATGTGTATGTGTATGTGTATGTGTATGTGTATGTGTATGTGTATGTGTATGTGTATGTGTATGTGTATGTGTATGTGTATGTGTATGTGTATGTGTATGTGTATGTGTATGTGTATGTGTATGTGTATGTGTATGTGTATGTGTATGTGTATGTGTATGTGTATGTGTATGTGTATGTGTATGTGTATGTGTATGTGTATGTGTATGTGTATGTGTATGTGTATGTGTATGTGTATGTGTATGTGTATGTGTATGTGTATGTGTATGTGTATGTGTATGTGTATGTGTATGTGTATGTGTATGTGTATGTGTATGTGTATGTGTATGTGTATGTGTATGTGTATGTGTATGTGTATGTGTATGTGTATGTGTATGTGTATGTGTATGTGTATGTGTATGTGTATGTGTATGTGTATGTGTATGTGTATGTGTATGTGTATGTGTATGTGTATGTGTATGTGTATGTGTATGTGTATGTGTATGTGTATGTGTATGTGTATGTGTATGTGTATGTGTATGTGTATGTGTATGTGTATGTGTATGTGTATGTGTATGTGTATGTGTATGTGTATGTGTATGTGTATGTGTATGTGTATGTGTATGTGTATGTGTATGTGTATGTGTATGTGTATGTGTATGTGTATGTGTATGTGTATGTGTATGTGTATGTGTATGTGTATGTGTATGTGTATGTGTATGTGTATGTGTATGTGTATGTGTATGTGTATGTGTATGTGTATGTGTATGTGTATGTGTATGTGTATGTGTATGTGTATGTGTATGTGTATGTGTATGTGTATGTGTATGTGTATGTGTATGTGTATGTGTATGTGTATGTGTATGTGTATGTGTATGTGTATGTGTATGTGTATGTGTATGTGTATGTGTATGTGTATGTGTATGTGTATGTGTATGTGTATGTGTATGTGTATGTGTATGTGTATGTGTATGTGTATGTGTATGTGTATGTGTATGTGTATGTGTATGTGTATGTGTATGTGTATGTGTATGTGTATGTGTATGTGTATGTGTATGTGTATGTGTATGTGTATGTGTATGTGTATGTGTATGTGTATGTGTATGTGTATGTGTATGTGTATGTGTATGTGTATGTGTATGTGTATGTGTATGTGTATGTGTATGTGTATGTGTATGTGTATGTGTATGTGTATGTGTATGTGTATGTGTATGTGTATGTGTATGTGTATGTGTATGTGTATGTGTATGTGTATGTGTATGTGTATGTGTATGTGTATGTGTATGTGTATGTGTATGTGTATGTGTATGTGTATGTGTATGTGTATGTGTATGTGTATGTGTATGTGTATGTGTATGTGTATGTGTATGTGTATGTGTATGTGTATGTGTATGTGTATGTGTATGTGTATGTGTATGTGTATGTGTATGTGTATGTGTATGTGTATGTGTATGTGTATGTGTATGTGTATGTGTATGTGTATGTGTATGTGTATGTGTATGTGTATGTGTATGTGTATGTGTATGTGTATGTGTATGTGTATGTGTATGTGTATGTGTATGTGTATGTGTATGTGTATGTGTATGTGTATGTGTATGTGTATGTGTATGTGTATGTGTATGTGTATGTGTATGTGTATGTGTATGTGTATGTGTATGTGTATGTGTATGTGTATGTGTATGTGTATGTGTATGTGTATGTGTATGTGTATGTGTATGTGTATGTGTATGTGTATGTGTATGTGTATGTGTATGTGTATGTGTATGTGTATGTGTATGTGTATGTGTATGTGTATGTGTATGTGTATGTGTATGTGTATGTGTATGTGTATGTGTATGTGTATGTGTATGTGTATGTGTATGTGTATGTGTATGTGTATGTGTATGTGTATGTGTATGTGTATGTGTATGTGTATGTGTATGTGTATGTGTATGTGTATGTGTATGTGTATGTGTATGTGTATGTGTATGTGTATGTGTATGTGTATGTGTATGTGTATGTGTATGTGTATGTGTATGTGTATGTGTATGTGTATGTGTATGTGTATGTGTATGTGTATGTGTATGTGTATGTGTATGTGTATGTGTATGTGTATGTGTATGTGTATGTGTATGTGTATGTGTATGTGTATGTGTATGTGTATGTGTATGTGTATGTGTATGTGTATGTGTATGTGTATGTGTATGTGTATGTGTATGTGTATGTGTATGTGTATGTGTATGTGTATGTGTATGTGTATGTGTATGTGTATGTGTATGTGTATGTGTATGTGTATGTGTATGTGTATGTGTATGTGTATGTGTATGTGTATGTGTATGTGTATGTGTATGTGTATGTGTATGTGTATGTGTATGTGTATGTGTATGTGTATGTGTATGTGTATGTGTATGTGTATGTGTATGTGTATGTGTATGTGTATGTGTATGTGTATGTGTATGTGTATGTGTATGTGTATGTGTATGTGTATGTGTATGTGTATGTGTATGTGTATGTGTATGTGTATGTGTATGTGTATGTGTATGTGTATGTGTATGTGTATGTGTATGTGTATGTGTATGTGTATGTGTATGTGTATGTGTATGTGTATGTGTATGTGTATGTGTATGTGTATGTGTATGTGTATGTGTATGTGTATGTGTATGTGTATGTGTATGTGTATGTGTATGTGTATGTGTATGTGTATGTGTATGTGTATGTGTATGTGTATGTGTATGTGTATGTGTATGTGTATGTGTATGTGTATGTGTATGTGTATGTGTATGTGTATGTGTATGTGTATGTGTATGTGTATGTGTATGTGTATGTGTATGTGTATGTGTATGTGTATGTGTATGTGTATGTGTATGTGTATGTGTATGTGTATGTGTATGTGTATGTGTATGTGTATGTGTATGTGTATGTGTATGTGTATGTGTATGTGTATGTGTATGTGTATGTGTATGTGTATGTGTATGTGTATGTGTATGTGTATGTGTATGTGTATGTGTATGTGTATGTGTATGTGTATGTGTATGTGTATGTGTATGTGTATGTGTATGTGTATGTGTATGTGTATGTGTATGTGTATGTGTATGTGTATGTGTATGTGTATGTGTATGTGTATGTGTATGTGTATGTGTATGTGTATGTGTATGTGTATGTGTATGTGTATGTGTATGTGTATGTGTATGTGTATGTGTATGTGTATGTGTATGTGTATGTGTATGTGTATGTGTATGTGTATGTGTATGTGTATGTGTATGTGTATGTGTATGTGTATGTGTATGTGTATGTGTATGTGTATGTGTATGTGTATGTGTATGTGTATGTGTATGTGTATGTGTATGTGTATGTGTATGTGTATGTGTATGTGTATGTGTATGTGTATGTGTATGTGTATGTGTATGTGTATGTGTATGTGTATGTGTATGTGTATGTGTATGTGTATGTGTATGTGTATGTGTATGTGTATGTGTATGTGTATGTGTATGTGTATGTGTATGTGTATGTGTATGTGTATGTGTATGTGTATGTGTATGTGTATGTGTATGTGTATGTGTATGTGTATGTGTATGTGTATGTGTATGTGTATGTGTATGTGTATGTGTATGTGTATGTGTATGTGTATGTGTATGTGTATGTGTATGTGTATGTGTATGTGTATGTGTATGTGTATGTGTATGTGTATGTGTATGTGTATGTGTATGTGTATGTGTATGTGTATGTGTATGTGTATGTGTATGTGTATGTGTATGTGTATGTGTATGTGTATGTGTATGTGTATGTGTATGTGTATGTGTATGTGTATGTGTATGTGTATGTGTATGTGTATGTGTATGTGTATGTGTATGTGTATGTGTATGTGTATGTGTATGTGTATGTGTATGTGTATGTGTATGTGTATGTGTATGTGTATGTGTATGTGTATGTGTATGTGTATGTGTATGTGTATGTGTATGTGTATGTGTATGTGTATGTGTATGTGTATGTGTATGTGTATGTGTATGTGTATGTGTATGTGTATGTGTATGTGTATGTGTATGTGTATGTGTATGTGTATGTGTATGTGTATGTGTATGTGTATGTGTATGTGTATGTGTGTGTGTGTGTGTGTGTGTGTGTGTGTGTGTGTGTGTGTGTGTGTGTGTGTGTGTGTGTGTGTGTGTGTGTGTGTGTGTGTGTGTGTGTGTGTGTGTGTGTGTGTGTGTGTGTGTGTGTGTGTGTGTGTGTGTGTGTGTGTATGGAAGTCTGTATGTGCGCCTACTATAGTCTTTCGTTCTGATTCATTATCTCAAATTCTACTGAACATAAAATTCTAATATTTTGCAATATACATTTATATATGTTAATGAAGAGCTGATAAGATTTTGGTTAAAATCTGCCAACCGGAAATGGTATTTACTTGAAGCATTTTAACATTTTTTGCAAAAAATATAGGAAATACTGCGATAGTTACAATTTGTCATTCGACATTTGAAAGAACAAATTATCTTTTACAATATTTATTTAACATCGTTTCTATATCTCTTACCAATACAGGAAAATTAATTTTCAAAAATTTGTAATTTTACCTACCACGATTTGTAAATCATAATATAGGAAAAAAATTTAAAAACAAAAATGAAATGTCAATGTGATAGATGAACAGACGTATATGCACAGTTTCTGAAATTTTTGTGACACCATTTTTAAATATAAATATATTATTAACTGGGTTGAAACTTAGAACCTATAGGAGCCCAAATATAATAAATGAAAAACTGACTGAATTCCATTAAGTTTTCA
Source organism: Agonum fuliginosum (assembly GCA_947534325.1). Taxonomy (NCBI): domain Eukaryota; kingdom Metazoa; phylum Arthropoda; class Insecta; order Coleoptera; family Carabidae; genus Agonum; species Agonum fuliginosum. The sequence goes on along the minus strand of OX384031.1, from coordinate 18,828,138 downwards.
TCCTTCCATTAAACTTATTCAGTCAAGAAGTATCATCGATTCATTATGATTATTATAACTGGATATAAGGTAATAATAAAATAAAAATTTTATCTACAAAGAGCTAATTTGATTTCAATGCCATAATAGGAATCGGTACTTTGCTTGAAGAACTACGAGTATAACAAAAATTACAAAAAGTAGCCTAACCAAATCCAAATTCACATATTACAGTGTCAAGGCGGGAGGTCTAGTGATGGCCACGTCAGATTTTTTTATTAGTAAACATAGGGCATGTCATTACCATAGTTACAGTGTTACATAATGACAGCAATGTATTGGAGCGTCTTTTTTATCAGTAAACATAGGGATAATTATACATACTAAAATAAATATGAAATATAAATTAAAGAAATGATAAATTATGTATTTATATTTTCTTCACTTAAGAACTATAATAGGTAGATACCTACATTAAACTATTGAGAATTTTTTTAAACGAATTAAATGCTCAAAATTGGAACCATTAACTTCTAAACAATATCCTAAACGATTATAAAAATAATTTATAGCATTTGCTGGGGAGTAATATTTTTGGAAACAGCACTAATTCGATTTTTTAATTGTTCAACATTCATTCTGTCACCATTGTACACATTTTTAAGTGTCTACCTAGTTCTTAAATTCTCTTTAGTTTAATTAGTTCTTAAGTGTAGAAAACATAAATAAATAATTTATCATTTCTTTAATTTATATTTCATATTTATTTTCGTATGTTAATTATCCCTATGTTTAGTGATAAAAAAAACGCTCTAATGCATTGCTGTCATTCTGTAACACTGTAACTATGGTAATGACATGCCCTATGTTTACTTATAAAAAAAACTCTCTGTATATGACTGTAATAAGATAGAAAGAGTAAGACAATGTATTCTTTAGTTATTCTTGAAAATAAAATAATGACGTAACGGCAAAGAAGTTTGGGACGGACTTTACCTCCAACACCCATCCTGACACACACACAGACACACACACACAGACATCATCGCGAAATTATCAAAATCGTGTTCTAGGGACCTCAAAACGTGCTTATCCATTGAAAACTCACTATCGAAATTTTAGCATGATTACAATACCTCTCTTACCAGATATGAGTGGCGAGAGGTAAAAAATAAGACATTTAAAATCAATTAATATGAAGAAAAATTATTCGTGTAGGTACCTTCATTTTCTGGCGCTGCCATTCTAAATGCTTTTTTCTCAATTTATTTGCAGCATATAACTTCTCACACTCTTGTATTTGATGCAATTTTTTATATTCAAATTCTATTAAATTTCCGTCCGGGTCTTTAAATGTTTGTAAAAAACTCCACTTATTTCGTAGTAACTTTAGCATGTGGCATGCATCTAAAATAACATGAACATCATGCTCTTGAGCAGAGCTGGGCAGTACTTAAGTACTTTTGTACTTAAGTACCATTTTAAGTACAACCTGTGTACTTAGTACTTGTACTGAAGTATTTTTATAATTCAATCGAAAGTACTTGAGTTCCAAGTACTTTTTGCAAAATACTTGTACTTAGGACTTAAATGGTACTGAATACTGCTATAAAATACTTAAGTACATTTGAAATACTTAAGTATATTTAAAGTACTTAAGTACCTACCGTTGAAGTATTTTTAATTAAAAAAAGACCACCCAAGTTTTCAATAATGCGCAAAGTACAAGTCTGCGCAAGTTTATAGTATGCTTTTAAGAAATTTAGTTTGTATTTCGGCTTTGAATGTGTAGCGATAGGTACTGATTATTGTTATTGTGCAAGCATATTCTCTATTTAATCAGTCATTTTTCTCACCGACGCTTTTACGTATAACAATAAAACAGAGGGAATAAAAAATTCAGGATTGGTTAGTAAACAGTTAAGTTTAATGTTATTACCTATTATTTATAAATATATATATATATTTTAGCAATGGATTCTGAAGGTAATATTTACAATGCGTTCTGTTCTATTTAAAATTTTATTCTTTGTTTATCGGAGAACTTGAACCACAATTATTAATATTTAAAAATAACTTTTAGGTAGCAGAATATACAGCAGAACATGGCTACCTAATATACTACAAAAATTGTAATAATTTTGTTTCTAAGTTACGATATTTTTGTTATTATAATCATTGTATTTTTATAACCTGTCAATTTCCGTTTCCTCCTGACGAAGGCTCACGTTTAGTGGGCCGAAACGTTGAGTTTTAATAAATATACATAACTTCAATCCAAATAGTTGTATTTTTATTTACAATTATTAATTTCCAATTCTTAACAAGTAAAATATGGAATCTTAACAAGTAAAATATGGAATTAATTCAGAACATGTTCTAGGCGCTATTGAGTTGCGAGGGTTGAATAAAAATTATCTAAGTGTAGATATACACGCAATTACATCGGGTATACGAATATATTTTAAAAACATGCAAGTACTTGCAAAATACTTAAAAATTACTAAGTACTTTTTATAAGTACTTGTACTTAAGACTGAGTATTTTCAAAATGGCTGGTACTTAGTACTTGATGTCAAGTACTTGAGTGCAAGTACTTGTACTTAATACTTAAGTACTTGCCCAGCTCTGCTCTTGAGTGGGATGTTTAAATGAAGATTTTATGTTGAAAATGTCGCGAACATTGCATCCCAAGCTTTGTAGCATTGAAAAGTTTAGATGACGTCATGTCGAAGTTCAATAAAAACTCAACAGATGCTTACGTGTGCAATTACAAGACTTGTTTTAGATTACAACTTGAAATTTGATTTAGAATCAGCCTCCAGGTTGAATTGAAACAGTACCTACAACTACTGTCGAACTGTCAAAAGGTTTACCCTAATATTAATGCATTTTTTCCCGCCAGGGCCCAGGGCGGCGCTGACTACTCATGTGCAAACCGCCTATATTTCAATACATAATATACAGGTTGGTGGATGTGAAATGCGAACATAGGGAAATATATGACAATGGAGTTATCATGCTAGGCATCTTGATATACGTGGAATAAGTACTGTCAATGTCAAAGTACCTGTCATATTATTGAAATTTTTATTTGCTTTAAAATATTTTCTTTCCATAATAATGTATGTGTACGAGCAGAACAAGGAAGTTTACATGCACTTTTAGATTTTATTATTATTTCTGTTATTGATTACTCTTTTTGCCACACAAATTCATATTACTTCGTTTTGTGACACTACTACAAACAATATCAAGATACCTGGCATGAAAGTTCGATTGTCATGTATGTTCCCTATGTTCGCATTTCACTTCCACCAACCTGTATACCCTCTTACCCATCCCTACCTGTGCGGTATCACAGAAAGTCACCGCACGCCACTGGTGAAACTACAGTTTTGTTTTTAATTTAATGGGACCGTTACCGCAAAGCTTAGCATAGGTGGCAGCAGGGAGCTAGATTCCGAAGTACGTATTACACGATACATACTTAAGTAAAAATAAGAAGACGTATACGTATTATGTTACTGCGTGTAATTATGTCTTCTCTGTTGAACTTTATACAACAATACCTGTGACAATACTACAATTAATATAACCATGTCATATTATGAAAGTCGGAAAGTCGAAGATTTAAAAAATGTATTGTTTCAAAGAGGTGCCAATACATCGGGACGAAAAACAGAATTAATAGAAAGGTTACTTGAAATTTAATTTTTATAATAGTTATTTTAATACATAACAGCATATTTTTTAAATATTAAGATATTTTCTCCAATGGAGTTTATCCAAATTTGTCTCCTCTATGGTCGTTTGGGATTTTAAATCGGGAATTACTTTTGCCATTGCAGTGTACAATACAGCATTCGCGCATTTTGACTTACCTTGATTCGTTTCATACACAGCATATACACAGGTTTGACGTTTCAAAGTCATTTGAAGGTTAAAAGGAATTAGCTCCCTAGCGAACCTATCTGGAGAAATATTGCGCTAACGGTCCCATTTTTACCTTCCGCTTACCTGTAAAGGAAGGTATTGGAATCATGCAAAAAATCGGGTGGTGAATTTTTAGCGGATGAGCACGAATTAGGGTCCTTACAACTCATTTTTGATAGTTTCACGATGATGTCTGTGTGTATGTGTGTGTGTATGTGTGTGTGTGTGTGGTCAAGGCCGAATGTTAGTCGCATAACTCAAATACGAATTACCCAAAAATTTTGATATTTGGTATTTAACATTTGTATATAAATTGGAAGAGCTCCTTAGATTTCGGTACAAATATCTTCATGGGAAGTGATATTTTTTGAAGATTGAAAAGGTTAATTGTCAAAATTGTATATAAATTTGGAAAAATATAGTATTTATTTGTAATAAGAATAAGAGGAAAAGTTATTTGCAACTTACGTTATAAAAAAATTGTCTTTATCTGGTAGCATTAAAGAACTGCAGTAAAATTTAAAAAATAAATTTATCAAATAAAACGTTGATATCTTGTAATCCATGATCGGTTGATTTTTGTTTCTGCGTAAAAAATATTGACAGGTGAGACGGGTGACAAGTTGGCATACTAGCGCTATATAAGTCCTAAAAGTAAGATATTAAATGTAGTAATTGAACGGAGGATGGCTTCAACACAGCAGAGTTTTCCTGTGAATGAATCTTTCTATTCAGGTGATGCAAATTTCTGTGTTTGAATATTTTAGATTTTTATTTGTAAATTTTAAATGGGCACCGGATTGTACGTATACATTTCTGTTTAAAGTCTAGATATGGCGGAAGGTTGTGTGATGGCCACGTCAGATTTTTTATTTTAAAATAATGTTAATAATTTTTTCTTTGAATGTACCTAAACTTCTGACATCTTTTGTTGGGAATGTACTTGAAATGTCAAAATAAAATAAAATTTAAAAAATGCTAATATTGATAAAAATACAAAAATTGTTCTTTCGATTATTACTTAATATAATTTACAAATTGCTTCTATTACTAATATAACTTAAGATACATACATCAGAAATATCGAATTGTAAACAGTAAACGTCAGTTTTGACAGAACATAGCATTGTTTTTTTTTTCAAATGTGTTAACAATTTTTACCCTGAATGTACTAAAACTTCTGACGTCTATTTCTGCGACTGTACTTTGTAATGACTGTCAAAATAAAATAATTTTTCTTTAAAATATTATTAAAATTGATGAAAATATTTAAAATATTTACGCTCTCACTATTATAACTCAATATAATTAACAAATTGCTTCTATTAATTATATTACTTTAGATAAATGCATTTTAAATTTCGAATTGTAAATGTCAGTTTGACAGATGTAGCGTTATTCAAACGTCAATAGTCATTTGTTGAACTTTTGTTTATACAATCTCTGATCCACTGTTGAAGTATAGTTTTTAATTAATAAATCAAAAACTATACTATGTAGAACATTGAAACCTGATCGCATGAACTCCTTATTAGTTGCTTACTATATATACCAATTTTTAAATCGATAGCTTAAACCATACATTTGTTATTAACGAAAAACAAAAAGTTAGTTTTTCGCATTTTTCTCAAACAAACAAAAATCAAAAACAATTGAATGATACATAAAAATGTGCGTCTCGATGACCTCTATCGTCTAGTGAAAAAATCATTCAAATCGGATAATCCGTTCATAACGTTGGCCCGACGCAAGCCCGTTGTTATGCCTGTGGCTCACCGGTCGAGGAGCATCGAGGACCATCGAGTAACTCCTCGATGAAACGAAAGAACGCACCCGTCCGCGATGGATTTCTATTTAATCGGTGACAAATACATCAAAGTTTTGCGCGAAATCAAATCCAAAGATACGTCTGAAATGAGATACATTCGTTTCATCGAGGAACAACTCGATGAAAATAGCGGCGCCCCTATTTTTCGTCGAGGACGGGGTGCGTTCTATCGTTTCATCGAGGAGTTACTCGATGGTCCTCGATGCTCCTCGGCCGGTGTGCCACAGGCATTACGGCGTTCGTCGACACTGCCATCTACATTTACGTTTTTTCGCGAATAGCCAAGCGACTGATTTTAGTGAAATTTTCACAATATTGGCAACACTGCTTTATTTTGTATGTAGAGACGATTTAAATCCAAATAGGAGTGACGTCATAAAAAACAAGCAAATTATTCGTATGAATCAAGATTTTACTTTTTAGTACAGCATGAGTTTGGTAGATGGTGCTGGCAGTCTTTCTCTATACGCGAAATTTAAAAGCAATAGTTTTTAATTATATTTTAAAACTTAATCATTATTTTACCATTTTAATACATCGCATGATTCTGTAGGAAATAATCAAAGATTAATAAAATAGAACAAAACTAAATAACAAAACACGTAACCTCAAAATTTTATGTTGACACTTGACATAACAATAAGCAGAAAATTGACAAGTTGTCAGCAATAAACAATAAATGATATAAAACGAACTTTTGTGAATCTAAAAGATAACAATATATGTAAGAAAATATATTTCATGTAATGAATACTATATTATATAAATAATTGTTCTGCTACTGCCGTTAAGACACAAATTGATAAGCCCCGCCCCTTATGACATACGATATGCGAATAGATTTATACGAGTAAAATGTGTAAGAAAGAGATAGCTTATTTAGTGAACGTGGTGGATAGAATTTATCTGATATGACGTCACTCCTATATGGATTTAAATCGTCTCTATCATCAACATTATCAATAGAAAATTCCCCATGAACTGATAATGTCAACTTGACAAATAGATAACCTAAGTTTATTCTGTCTGTTTATGAATCATCTAAACATTCATGTGTTTTTACACGATCTGCAATGGGGGACAAAGAAGATGACAATTTAGATAATACTGTCGCTCCCACAAGATTTAGAGTAAAATATTCAAAATATATAATTAATAACAACAAATATAAATCGTGAATGATTTTAGAACAATACTTCAATTAATTCTGCTAGTCCAGATGAAATTGATGGTATTTGTCCCCCTGATGATGACCCTTTAGTATCGTCTCTTCGTAGAAGAAAAGAAATAAGTAATGATACGATAGATCCAGGATCTTTAAATGTTCTTTCTGCAAAATATGAGGTATTCATAATACTTAGTTGAGTGTCGTTTTTATTGTATTTATATTTATTATTATTTTAGAGTCTCGATTATGACATATGTGAAAATCACTTATTATTAGATGAAGAAAGAAAAAAGGGATACAGATACGTAGTTCGCAAAAATTTAGCTCGATGGTTTGTTTTTCTTTTTATTGGTGTATTGACAGCATTAGTGGCTAGTGGTATAGATATATCTATTGAAGAGCTTTCCGAGTTGAAATATGGCTCTCTTGCTAAATGTATCCTATGACACTTGCTATACTTGTTCCATTTTAGGCGTTAACTTTACTTATAATTTTCTTTAATAATAATACAGATGTAGATGAGTACGTGGTGGAAGGAAAACTATATATTCCGTATTTAATATGGGTGTCATTCAATGTGGGGCCAGTTTTAATTGGATCATTTCTTGTAACTTACATAGAACCAGTAGCTGCAGGGAGTGGAATACCTCAAGTAAAATGTTATTTAAACGGTGTGAACATACCTCGTATTGTTCGCATTAAAACTCTTGCTGTAAAAAGCTTTGGAGTAGTGTGTTCTGTAGTAGGAGGCCTTGCTGGTGGAAAAGAAGGGCCTATGATTCATTCTGGTGCTGTCGTTGCAGCTGGAATTTCACAGGGTAAAAGTACTACTTTTGAAACAGATTTGAAAGTATTTGAATACTTCAGAGAAGACCATGAAAAAAGAGATTATGTGTCTGGCGGTGCAGCTGCTGGAGTGTCAGCAGCATTTGGAGCACCAGTGGGAGGAGTTTTATTCAGTTTAGAAGAAGGTTGTAGTTTCTGGAACCAAGGTTTATGTTGGAGAACATTTTTCGCCTCTGTAGTAAGCACTTTCACATTAAATGTAATTTTATCTGCGTATCATGGTGTACCAGGAGATTTAAGTTACCCAGGGTTGCTAAATTTGGGTCGTTTTGAAACATTTAATTATCAAATCTATGAACTCCCTCTTTTCGTTTTAATGGGTGTGTGTGGTGGTCTTCTTGGTGCATTATGGAACCACATCAATTATAAATTAACTATATTTCGTATTAAAGTTCTTTCAAGGCATCGTTGGTTACGAGTTACTGAAGCCTGTATTGTAGCGATGACAACAGCAACTGTCGGGTTTTTAATGATGTTTTTACTAAAAGACTGCAAACCTTTAGGACAAGATCCGACTAAATATCCTGTACAATTATACTGTAACGATGGAGAATATAATGCTGTAGCTGCTATTTGGTTTCAAACTCCTGAAGCTTCAGTTAGATCGCTATTTCATGATCCGACAGGAAGCCATAAACTAGTATCATTGTTAATATTTGTCTCTTTTTATTTTTTGTTGTCTACTTGGACTTTTGGTTTGTCTGTCTCCGTTGGATTATTTATTCCAACATTGTTAACAGGTGCTGCGTGGGGTAGATTATTTGCTGTTTGTCTGCAGTCTATATTTCCTAATGCACCTGAAACTTTGTTTGAACCAGGTAAATTTGCGCTTGTGGGCGCTGCCGCACAATTAGGAGGTGTTGTAAGGATGACAATTAGCTTAACTGTTATTATTATGGAAACTACTGGAAATATTAGTTTCGCATTGCCGCTAATTATAACATTAATATCGGCAAAGTGGACTGGTGACTACTTTAATGAAGGTATTTACGATATTCATATTCAGTTACAAGGGGTTCCATTACTACCCTGGGAACCACCACCACTAGTACATAATATTTATGCTAGTGAAGTAATGTCACACCCTGTAGTTACTCTTAAAACAGTTGAAAATGTAGGACACATAGTTGAACTACTTCGATTAATTTCATACAACGGATTTCCCGTAGTAGATCCTCCTCTTACTGATGGGTCCTACGTTACTGCGTATGGAAAAATTAGAGGTTTAATTTTAAGATCACAGCTTATAGTATTACTAAAGAAGAAAATGTTCAATGAAACCTCGGAGGAATGGCAAAACAATGATCAAAATATGTTCAGAGAAGAATATCCTCGATATCCAAAAATTGACGAAATTTGCATTACAGAAGAAGAAAAAACTTTTCATATAGATTTGAGGCCTTATATGAATTCATCACCTTATACCATTTTGCATGTATGTAACATAATTGTTACTTTTAGTAAATTTAATTTTTATAATAATGTATTTTTGTTTTAGTCTACTTCATTACCAAGAATGTTTAGATTATTTAGAGCTTTGGGATTGCGACATTTGCCTATTGTTAATGACGTAAATGAGGTATTTTATTTCAGCTTAAAATATTACAACTATTAAAAAATATATTTCTAGGTCGTTGGAATGGTAACAAGGAAGGACTTAGCTCGATACCGTGTATGGCACCATAAAGGACGTATGGGCCTACAAGAATTATTTATTTCTAAAGATCTATAATTATTGCATTAACTATATTTTTATGTATAGCATGATAACACATTATAACTATATTATAAATTATGTTTACATAAAAGGTAACAATTTAATTATTTTTAAATAATTCCCATCCTAACCACTTCCATAGGTAGAAAAATAAATGAACTGGAAGTACGACTAGTGCAAGAAGAAAATAATAATATTCATCGGATAAATCCATTCTAAATTAAATATAATATAATATTAGCTATTTTTAAAATATAGGATGCTATTATTTTACTTACATTTCTTTAGGTTCTTCATTATCACTACAAATAATAATATAATACGTAATATATTATTTAATTAATTTAAATATTTGCTTTTCAACTGTCAGTCTCAAAGATTATTTAAGTTTCTTTTCTAGTTATATTAGAATTTTTATGTTGGTCTGCATTTATAAATTTTGTTTGGCTAGTGACGTAATCCAGATACAGCCAATCATATTGGTTATACAAAGATTCGTTAATTTTAAATCGACGACACTGACACTAGCATTTATTGTTTGGTGATACAGGTTCACTTGTTTTGCACAACTGTAATATTGTTCTTTATTTCTTATCAAGTATCTTTTCAAGTAAGTGTATTATTTCATATAATAAAGTGAATGCCATGCATTTCTCTTAATAAAATTATGATTATGTATAAATGTGAATAGTTTTCCTTTTGGCAGATTAAGAAAAATGCATGTATCGGGTTTTGCAAATCATAACGAAGTTGAAATGTCGCCTCGTAGAAGATCTATAGTTCCACAATGTGCATCTACTCCATACGTAAGTTACGTTTTGTTTAAATAATTTATTTTTTAATGTTGGCTTCGGTAATATAAAACAAACATCACCTGTCACTACTTGTTCGAGTGTGGTGCCATGATGCAAAACCTTGTATGTATTTCTGTACAATGTTAATAAAAATACGAATTTCTTTTTATTTAGATTGCTAATGATGACGAAGTTGAGAGATTTAATCGAAGAACAAATTCCGAATTACAAAGAAGAGTATCTAGTTTAGGAGTGGCAAATCGTTCTGGTATAAGTTCAGATAATGAAGGAGTTGAGTTAAATGAATCAAAATTACAAGATCATTATCATACGTGCGTCAAGTTATTTACAGAAAATGTAATAAATACCACAATCCATACTTCATTTTTTATCAATCTTTTATGTTTTATAGAAAATTACTGCTAAAAATGCGTGGAATGTACACATCGTAGAGTACATGCAAGCTATGTTAAAAAAGGGCCTAGTTATGAAAGATACATTAAAATTAGCAACTACATCTATAGATATTGGATGTAAAGTTTATTGTTTAAAAGTAGACCAAGTACACAGTGACTTATTTAAGTTAGCTAGTGCTATGGCAAGAGTAAACATGGAGGAAAATGGTAGTGTGTATATTTATTTTTCATTTAAATAAGAATAAAATACATTTACTTGCAAAAAATACAGAAAATAACGATGAGGAAGCAGCTGATCTTGCTGCAGATGGACAAGGTGATGCAAATAAGAAAAAGGAAAAGAAAAAAAAGCGAGTTCGAAAAAGTTTTGAAACCCAAGATTGTGAATTGACAGTTGCAGCGAATGAAAATGCATTGAATGGTAATATTGTCCCGCACAATACTGCTGTTCAACAGGTGAGCTCAGGGAAAAACCGTTTATATACGTTATCGACAATTACCAAACAAAAGTACGTGCTTATAATTTTTAATAACTTGTACAAATTTTATGTTCATATTGTGTTTTATAATTTTAGATGGGGTTTTGAGCAAATGGTAAATTGTAGAAGCAAATTTCCGTATTTCACACAAATAGACAACAATACAGAAAACATTAAATTATCTAACCAAAAAGTACCTGTTATTATACCTTCTCCTAAATCTCAGTTATGTCCTTCTTTCACGGACTTTATTATAGATCGGTGGCAACCAGATGATGATGGCAAGAATAATATTTATCTGTCGATATGTATGAACAAAATAAACTTAATTTTTTGTAGATGTTCCAATGGGAACTCAACCAGTATCCAACTTAACACAGAATAATATAGTCTACGACGATAACGGTTTACCAATCCCAGATTTAGATGCTTCTGTGCATGATCCAGATGATCGAGATAACGTGTTTGATGACGCTGAAGAGATTGTTGAAACTGCCGTTGGTCATGTGGAATTATGTCGACCTGTAGCTTTTGTTACAGAAATGAGACCTGGACAAGGACCGCTTTCTGATGTACCACTACAATATTCATATAGGTTACAAAATTAAATTTATCACGTAAGTTCCACAATAATGTTTTATATTTTAGATCAGCGCCAGTAGTAAGCGATCGTTACATGTTAAGTGGTGTTTGGGCTGGCCCCTCACACTGGAAAATCAAAGCTTTACAACGTCGTACAGCCGCTGTTGCGGATACTGAAAGCGTTAATACTGTCCCACAACGAAATAGACGAGGACCTAAAAAAACAGAACCTGAAACCACAAACTTCAATCAAGAATCTGACATAGAAGAAGAAGCACTTGTTCTTATAAGAAAACACAAGAAGAAAAAACGGGTCCGACGCGGTTCTTTATCTAAAGTCACCTTACCTGAAGATTTACGTATCGCCAGAGAAGATTTATGCAAGTTAAAAAATAATCCAGCAATATATATTAATATAGAAAATGGTGACAAAGCTGAAACATCAAATGTAAATCTAAATATTACTGGAAATTATCAATATGACAATCCAGATGATGCAGATTATTGTTCTCAAACTATAAATGACAATGCAGATGTTGATGAACAAAATGAATCTAATCATGATGATAATGACTTAAATAATGATGTATTACAACAAACATTAACTGATGAAAATATGGTCAATATGCCTAGCCAGGTTAACAAATTCCACGTTCCTTACGCTACTCAAGCAAAGAGAATGGATATGAGAAAATTGAAAGATGCTATTTGGAAAAGTATGGCTATTAAAGAAACAGGTGATGAGTGCATTGTAAGTAAAAAATATAAACAATATGTTAGTAATGCAATTATTATATTAAATTTGATTTTAAGGTTCAAGATATTGAAAAATTACAAACAGTAATACTTCACAAAATTCCTTTCTCGAAAATGTACGAAACTCTGCCTGCGCACATGACGAATCGAATGAATGAAGAATTGAGCGCTCCTTTAGCTTTCGTTGCACTTCTTCATTTAGCTAACGAAGAAACTTTAAAATTGCAGGGTACCTCAAAATTAGATGACATATTTATTAGTAGTGATAAATGAAATGTTTTATATTCAGAAACGTTAATTCTAAAAAATTAAAAGTAATTTTTAGTTGCAGTTTTATTTGCTTTTAAAACTTATTGTACTCTACTAAAGTAAAAGGTAAACATTATAGTATTTTTATAAAAACGATGTTGATTCATTAAAATATTTGAACTAAAAAAATCTGACGTTGACACCACATGACTTCATTGTACGCCTATTAAACTGTTCATACTTTTCTTAGGGCCGGTTTTTCAATCTGATGTTTAATTTGTAGTTCGGTAACTATTAGTTATATATAAGTAGTGGTTAACTACTAGTTATATTTTATTATGTTTGACAATACATTTCAAACTGTTGGTTACGTAATCAGAAGTTTTGTATTAAATTTGCAATGTTGGTAGTTGTTTTGAATAGAGTACATTGCTTCCGGTGAAAAAAATCACCTTTGTTTTCGTTAAATTTTCTGACGTTTAACTAATTAATGTAACTAAATTGTGTTAAAATGGACAAGAAAAAAAGCAATAATTTTGCGAGGGAACAAGAATTTCTTATGCAACTTGTAACAAAATATGAACGTATTATTGAAAATAAAAAAGTGGCCAAACGACTTGGGATCAGAAGAAAAACGTTTGGTCTCAAATTGAAAATGAATTTAACAGCCAAAATAAAATGGGAGTTTTTCGTGACGCAGAATCACTTAAAACTAAATTCCGAAATATAAAAAAAGACTGTAAACAAAAGTTTTTGAGAAATAAAAACTCATTATTAAGAACTGGTTACCACCTCTCCATGATGACGATTTCGAAAATAATGATATGATGCAGAATGTAGACGTTACGTTGTGCTTGTGATACATGTAATTTAAGTATTAGAAATATTCCAAAATATAGAAAACAATCAAGCAGAATTAATAGAAATAGAAATAGTTGACAATGCATTAGATGATGCAACACATATTGTTGATTAGGCTATCAACAATAAATTAATTGTCATAGAAGAAACTCCAGGCACATATAATTTAGTTAATAAAAATACTTCTGTAGAAAAAAACAAAATTCAAGAATGTTCCCGAAAACCTGCTGCTAGGCCTGGAAATCATCTCTTCCAAATGCCATAAGATTTTTCAACTGGATTTCTAGTTCGAATTTGATATACATTGAACAAATTTTCTGCTTCATTTTGAGTTCGTCTAAGAGGGGTAATTAAATAATTTTTAATAGGATATCCGCTATCACCCAGGATAACCGAATCATGATAGCGGCCAGCTTCCAATGAATGCATCAACCGAGAATTTCTAAATATATGTGCATCGTGTGATGATCCTGGCCACCGTGCCACAATATTTCTTATTTTATAATCAGCGTCTGCTACAGTTTGCACATTTAACGAGAAAAACTGTTTCCTTACGAAAAATTTCAGCATTATTTCCGCCCGGTGACTGTATTTTAACAGTGCTGCAGTCGATAGCACCTATGAAGCGCGGAAATCTGGCAATATTATAAAATTTCTGTCGGCACAACGCTACGTCTTCAGAGGTTTCAGGCATATTTATAATTCTTGGTCGTAAAGAAGCTATGGCTGAGGTAACTCGAGCCACTGTTGTGCTCGCTGTTTACTGACACCAATAAAATCACCAGCTATACTAATAAAAGATCCTGTAGCGTAAAATCGTAATGTAAATAAAAGTTGGTCTTCTGCCGACAAAGCATTGTTCCTATAAATATCGTGACAATCGTCAAATATTATTTGAAATAAAGGATTTAAATGAAAAACCTATTGCTTGGATGCGCTATTGCATCTTCCACTTCTAATAATATGTTTTCCACAGTTCTTGGAGAAAGAAGAAAGCGCATAAAAAAATCTTGCCGATCCCATCTTTCAAAATGATTTATTCGGTCTCTTACTATTTTTGGACGTCTCAATAAAATGTCGTCATGATCATCAAAATCCCAATTAAACATTTCAGAAAATTGACGCTTCGTAATACAATGTGTCAAAAAAATTAATCTTTTTTTGTTTTATGTCAGATTGTATAACTACAACTTAACTAACAGAATAGGTAGTAGTTACAGTAATTCACAGTTTACCATCAGTTTGGTGGTTAACTACCACTTGTAAAACGGAAAAAATATATAACTATTAGTTAACTATTAGTTAAAATTTAACTATCAATGGTAAAACCGGGCCTTAATAATTAAAATGTAGAATAATATATAAAAAAATCTGACGTGGCCACCACAAGACCTCCCGCCATACCTACTTTATTCTTTTAAGTTATTATACAAATATATTAATATATAAGTACTACTACTGCTACTATATTCGGGGGTAATATAACTAGTGCTATGATTATCATCGGTGATAGCATGAGTTAGTCGATGAAAATTGACCGAGTGCGCAGCACGAGTTCAATTTTCTGAAGACTAACGAATGCTATCACCCATGATTAATCATAGACCGAGTTATATTTTAGACGGAGAGCCAGAGCCAAAAAAGTCTCTGAATTTACTAAGCCTAGTTTTGTTATAGTTTATTACAGTGGTTGTGTACACAAACATACTGCGGTCAGTCAAGCGAAACGTAGAACAGGCGTCTCAGGTACGCTGTCGAAGTTGTCGTTCCTGCGAGGTAACAAAATTAGTCAATGTGTCACGTGACACATGAATTATATATTCATAAATATATTTTAGTCATTTTATTTAAACTGCAGGAAAAGATATAAAGCATATTTTACTACAGAGTGATCAAAACAATCTGATAGTCACGTGACCCGCAATTTTCCTAAATGACATCAAAATTTGATTTCAAGGAAGAAAAGTTTGATATCCAAGTTCATGGGCGTGCGAATTAGGATAATAATTTTTTGTACGCATAACATTGGAAATGACAATTGCCACACGTTACTGACAAACGGGAACTTCAATTTCCCATTGTTCATAAACGGGAAAAATTAGCAAAAACACTGGCCTTTCTGGACAATGTGAAGTAAAATCATCTTGGAAATAATCTAATTTATTCTTTTAAAAGTTACTTCCCGCTATATTAAATACACAAAAATCATCAATAACCGCCAATATTTAAATATAAAATGTGTGATCAGCGCGCCATCTGTTTACGATCTACAAAAATGTCATACATAACCTCAAATTTTAATAGACTTGTTTAGTGTGACGTCACTTTCTGGTTCCAAACAAGAAGATGGCCACTCGTTGCTAAGGTAGTTGCTATGCTACTCGATAAAACAGTTAAGCCTCATTCACATAAGCATTTAGTTTTAAGGTTTACATTTATGTTTACGTTTAAGAAAGTTTGAACACATCTAACTAAATACGAGTATTCACAGTGCTTGAAAGTGAGAAGTGTGAATGCTCGTATTTAGTTATAGGAATTTAAACTTTCTTAAACGTAAACATAAATGTAAACCTTAAAACTAAATGCTTATGTGAATGAGGCTTAAGGTTTGACAATCAAAAATTATTTATAAAATAATTTATTACGGAACTAAACTTTATTACGTGTTTTTAAGCCACTTTAAAACAATTAAATCTCAAAATAAATTTAAAGACGCAGTTATTGTCAAACGGCAAACGTCAAACCAGCCTGTTTTACCGACTTGCATAGCAACGGTCTTAGCAACGAACGGCCATTTTCTTGTTTGGAACCAGTGTGACGTAACCACTAAACAAGTCTATTGGGACTGTAGAACACAACGTGCCACATACCATTGTAGCATTGTGCACAATCATTATTTATTAAAAAATCTGGTAAGTAGTACACAACATAATATTTATTATTATACAATTTATTTTATTTACAAATACAACAAACAGCTAGCAACTACAGTTTCCCAGGAAGATTCAGACTGCTCATAGTTTAGGCTCTGAAGAATAATTGTGATTTACATTAACATTTATTGTACACTGATTGCCAGTAGAAATTGAAACTCCTGGAACAACTTCATTTGGTTGAGTAAGTCTTGTAGAAACATTTAAAGTTTCGGATGTCGCATATGTTACTGTTTGTTTGTTTGCAGATGACGTTCCTGGTTGTGTTAATGTTTGCGCCAAATTTATCCTACTCTGTAACGAGTTTTCTATGTAACCTTCAGCCACCTTTGAAGATTTCCATCCTCCTTGCTGTTTAACAGCTAATAAATCGCCACCATGGTTGGCAAGTAAAGTGGCTGAAGTTCTTCGGAAACAGTGTCCAGTAAATTCACTAGGATTGTCTAACTTAAGATAGGCAGCAACTTTAGATGGTATTTTACCAAATGTATTAATGCCAACTGGTGAATTTATACATTTACCATTATGGTAAGTTAAAAAAAACGTGTAATGTTCGTTTTTGGCCTCAGATTTAGATATTTTTGCAGCACTGTAATCCACAATTCCTTTACAATCACAAATTGTCGGCTTACATTAGTTTTTGTGACAGGTATAGTAACTATAATTACACCTTGTTTAAATTCGACATCGTTTATGGACATATTACACAGTTCTTCACGTCGGCACGCACCAGAAATGCCCATTATTACAACAGTCTAAATTAAAAGGTAATATAAGTTAATAAATAATTAATTGAATTTACCACTAAATTTACCTTCATTAACAGGAACGATGAATCCGGAGCTTCATCAATAAATTTATTTATGTGATCTTCATCTAATACTCGAGATTTTTTTGGTGTGTTGTTTTTAGTCTCTTGTTTTAAAAATGCAATTAAATTATGGAACTTGGATATATCAATTTGGTCATGAAATTTTAAACAAGCCTTCAGCATCGAATAGTTTGACCATAATGATTTCTTTCTTGTCATAGAAAGAGTATGAAAATAAGCAAGAAAACAATTTTCGGAGAAGGTACGGATTTTTTTTGACACACCACAGTCTAAATTTTTTATATACCGATTCGTATCGTTCTTTCGATTTTTCGGGTATAACCTTATATCTTGCAATATTTGCACCTTCCCGAACATCGGGAGGAGTACAATAAGAATCAGAATCTGAATTAGACATTCTTGAAAATCGGATAAACTACACAAATATTTTTGAGATGTTTACAAACAAAACAGTTGTCAAAGTTACTTAGCAACCTGTGATTGTTGTTGAACACTGCTGTATTTAATTATTGTATGTTCGCAAATACATGATTATTTTAATGAATTATGTTTCGTTTTATTCGTTACAAAAAACATTGTACAACACTCTTGCGGGAAGACCCGTCCCAGCATTCGCGTTAATGAAGCCCTCGCTTCGCTGTGCTTCAAAAAGCCGCTCATGTGGGACAATAATCTTCCCGCATTTGTATCGTAAATAACTATTATTTTAGTAAGTATTTAAGTACCTCTGATCGAATATATGCTTCGATAATAAACTTATAGTGTTCGCCTGTTAAAACCATTTCGGGTAATAAACTTAATATAAACACATTTACAACTTACAAATAAAATGACATTTTAACATGAAAATACATGCCACTGGATTGACAGCTAATGCTAATAATTTTTTCCGTGGACTAAAAATTAAGTACTACCCAGGTCACTTGATTATCACTTGGTTTTGATCACACTGTATTAATTGTCACTGTCATGTCATAATCATTTAAATTTTACGTAGTAACAAATGTTAATCGATCATGGACTACAAGATACTGAAATACTAAATTATAAATTATAGATACGAAAATATTTATAAAATACCGATTGTACGTAATAATCACATAATCTTTCATTTAAAAATTTGTTTTTGTCTTAAATTAAATATTTATCAAAATATTTGAAAAAAGTACTACTTCCGGTTTGAAGATTGAAACAAAAAATAGGAGGTGCACAACTAGATGTAATAACAATCCTAAATACAAAATTTCAACTTTCTACGTCTAACCGTATTTGAGTTATGCGACACACATACGTACGTCCGTCCGTCCGTATAGACCAGTCATTATAGCAAAAATCAAGGGTGTTTTTGTTATAAAATTTAACAGAAAACTGCTTGCACCATGACTTCGGGGATACTCTGTAGATTACTAAAATCCAAAAACCAGCCAAATTTTTTACTTGTGAAATTTGTTTGAACTATTAAAAAATCTGACGTGGACACCACATGACTTCCTTGTACGCCTTGTGTGTTCATACTTTTCTTAATAACTAAAATGTAAAATAATATTAAAAATTCTTTTAACTTATTATACTAGTATACTCACAAATATATTTTAGTCATTTTATTTAAACTGCAGAAGAAGATATAAAAGCATATTTTACTATTGTCACTGTCATGTCATAATCATTTAAATTTTACGTAGTAACAAATGTTAATCGATCATGGACTACAAGATACCGAAATACTATAAATTATAAACATATACTTTAATTATTTTTAAATGATAGCAGATACAAAAATATTTATAAAATACCGATTGTAGGTAATAATCACATAATCTTTCATTTAAAATAAAAAAAATTGTCTAAAATTAAATATTTATCGAAATATTTTTAAAAAGTACTACTTCCGGTTTGTAGACTGAAACCAAAAATAGGAGGTGCACAACTAGATGCTATAACAGTCCTAAATACAAAATTTCAACTTTCTACGTCTAACCGTATTTGAGTTATGCGACACACATACGTCCGTCCGTACGTACGTACGTACAGACGTCACGTCGAAACTAGTCATAATGGATTCAGAAAAGGTCAAAACGGATATTTCCGTCAAAATCTGAGAACCGAAATTTTTCGCGATTACAATACTTCCTTACTTCGTACAAGGAAGTAAAAAGAAGGCCCTTTTTTAGTTTTTTGCAAATATAATAAAAAGTACTGGATAAATCGCGTTACTGATAAAATACCGTTTGTAAAGAATGCAAAAACCTACAAAATGGTTTTTGGAAAATTCCGATCCGAGCATTTTTCACCGAGAAAAGCCGGAAAAACGCTCAAAATGGACCTTTTTTCAAAAATTCGTCTCCGTTAGTTTTCAATATTAAGGACTAATTTTTTGGGAAATGATAGCCAATAACAAGTATTTTGAACTGCCGAAAGATGCACAATCGCGTTGTAAACAATTTATACCCTAATCTTGCAAAATGCGTAAATATTGGCTGAATCGTCCGATATAAATTTTGAAAACGGCTTCTAAAAGTAGAAGTCAAAAGCTACAATTTGTATATCTCTCATTTTCATAAAAGTTTGGAGAACATTGCTAAAAATCTGAAGTGGCCTGCACACAACCTTCCGCCATATCTAGACTGATAAACATAAATGTATACGTATACAATCCGGTTTCCCTTTAAAATATACAAATAAAAATCTAAAATATTCAAATACAGAAATTTGCATCACCTGAATCAAAAGATTCGTTCACAGTAAAAGTCTTCTGTGTTGAAGCCATCCTCCTATTTAATATCTTACTTATGACTTATATGGCGCTATAGTATGTCAACTTGTCACCCGCCTCACCTGTCAATATTTTTTACATAGAAACAAAAATCAACCGAACATGGATTACAAGATTTCAACGTTTTATTTGATAAATTTATTTTTTAAATTTTACTGCAGTTCTTTAATGCTACCAGATAAAGCCAATTTTTTTATAACGTAAGTTGCAAATATCTTTGCCACTTATTCTTATTACAAATAAATACTATATTTGGCCAAATTTATATAAATTTTTGACAATTATCTTTTTCAATCTTCAAAAAATATCACTTCCGGTGAAGATATTTGTACCAAAATCTAATGAGCTCTTCCTATTCGTATACAATTACCAAAATACCAAATATCAAAAATTTTGGGTAATTCGTATTTGAGTTATGCGACATCCGGCATCGGCCCGGACCACACACACATACATACAGACATCATTGAGAAACTATCAAATATGAGTTGTAAGGACCCTAATTCGTGCTCATCCACTTAAAACTCACAACCCGATTTTTTGCATGATTCCAATACCTTCCTTTACAGGTAAGTGGAACAGTGGAAGGTAAAAATGCTTCTGAACATAGCGCGTCGCGCGAAAATTCTCGGCAGAGACGCACCGAAGCAGTTTGAAGCTAGCTTCGTAACGTAGAAATATCATTGCTGTCATAAGTTCGATTGGATAAGTATTGTAATCGCGAAAAATTTCGGTTCCCAGATTTTGACGGATATATCCGTTTTGACCTTTTCTGAATCCATTATGACTAGTTTCGTCGTGACGTCTGTACGTACGGACGGACGGACGTATGTATGTCGCATAACTCAAATACGGTGAGACGTAGAAAGTTGAAATTTTGTATTTAGGACAGTTATAGCATCTAGTTGTGCACCTCCTATTTTTGGTTTCAATTAGGGCTGGGACTTTTTTCGATATATCGAATAGAAATATCGAAAAATATAAAATAATCGATATATCGCTAATGCGATAATATCGATAAATCGATTAATCGAATATTCGATAATTTGATATATCGAATATTCGATATATCGAATATTCGATGTATCGAATATTTGATAAATCGATATATCGAATATTTGATAATTCGATATATCGAATATTCGACTTATTGAATATTTAATAATTCGAATTATCGGATATTCGTAAATTTATTTCAATATAAAAATTATAAAGTTTACAGTATTTAAATGTCAGTGTCTGCCTCTGCTGCCCTCTACTGCTTAACAAAGCAATGCGCATGCTTAGTTTCGTAGTTATACTGTTAAACTGAACAACGATCATTCAACTGCATCACTGCCAGATTGTCACTACAGTACGTTTTACAAGAATCCATAATAATGCCTCCTGTTAATAGAAGTATATCGATAATTCGATATATCGGTAATTCAATATATCGATAATTTGATAGGAATATCGATAATTTGATAGATATATCGATAATTCGATACATCGATAATTCGATATATCGGTAATTCGATATATCGAATATATCGATAATTTTTTTAATATCGATATTTTCGATATTTTTTTCTATATCGCCCACCCCTAGTTTCAATCTACAAACCGGAAGTAGTACTTTTTTCAAATATTTCGATAAATATTTAATTTAAGACAAATTTTTTTATTTTAAATGAAAGATTATGTGATTATTACCTACAATTGGCATTTTATAAATATTTTTGTATCTGGTATCATTTAAGAATAATTAAAGTATATATTTATAATTTAGTATTTCGGTATCTTGTAGTCCATGATCGATTAACATTTGTTACTACGTAAAATTTAAATGATTATGACATGACAGTGACAATAGTAAAATATGCTTTATATCTTCTTCTGCAGTTTAAATAAAATGACTAAAATATATTTGTGAGTATAGTAGCAGTAGTAGTAGTACTTACAGTAGAATCGGGGAGACAGCCGAGGTACGTCATCATTTGGTGAAAAACTTTATAATATTAAAGTAACTGAAACGAAAACAAAAATTGTACCAAATGTACACAAAAATTAATAATTAGTTTTATAAATATGCTTACGTGTTATATTATCATTAAATAAAAATAAATTAGTTTATAATGTATTTAAATTACTGTATATATCCATCAATTTTAATTTGTTTTCTTCGAGTGGTAACACTGAATTATAGTACGTTTATATGCTTGATTTACTGTGTGAGATTCTGATTTTCTTTTGGCTTCTTTTTTACCAGTTTGGTTTATATATTTTTTCTTAAATCTGTCTTTTTCAAAACAACATTTCGTGATTGTTGCAACATGCACATTATATTACATTACGATTCAAAGAACTAATGTAAACATGTTCACAGCTGACGTCACATAATTTAGTTACATTTTTTGATGACGTACCTCGGCTGTCTCCCCGATTCTACTGTATATATTAATATATTTGTATAAGTTAAAAGAATTTTTTATATTATTCTACATTTTAGGTACTATTAAGAAAAGTATTAACAGTTTAACAGGCGTACAAGGAAGTCATGTGGTGTCCACGTCAGATTTTTCATTTAAGTGACACTTAAAATTTAAGTGGAAACGGTGCAAATGGCCATAAAAGGTATAAAAACATTATTTTTATAAAAACGATGTTGATTCATTAAAATATTTGAACAAAAAAATATAATACTATTACTTAACCAGCAACATTAAATAACATTTTAAGGTCATCTAAAGAGAGTTTGCTACCAGCTCCAGGTCTAACACCAGACAAAATATCAGATGCCATGCTTAGTTTGTTATCCTGCAAAGCTTTTATTCTCTCTTCGATAGTTTCTGTAGTCACAATCCTAAAAAAATAATAAATATTCAGTTGCTCTCATCGACTGTTGTATGTATAATGTGAAAAGATTTAAGTATTATTACTTAAGTTAAATAAATAGTACCAAATTTAACATACTTATAAATGTGCACAGTTTTTTTCTGTCCTACGCGATAAATTCTATCTTGAGCTTGAGATTCTAATTGAGGATTCCAGTGCAAATCCACTAAAAGCAAATGATTTGCACCTATTAAATTTAAACCAACTCCGCCCGCAGTTAAAGATAAAAGTAAAACCTAAAATAAAAAATTAATTAGTGTGTATTGAATGCTTTCAAATATACTATTGTCGACTAATATACTTTAGTTTTGGTGGTCGGATTGTTAAAGTCTACAACAAGATCATTGCGTTTATGTACAGGCACTTTTCCGTCTAAAATGTCACATCTAATTTTAACTTCTTTTAAATGACGCATTATGACATTTAACATGCTGGTCCACTGAGAAACAATGATAATTTTATCGTTATTCGGAATAACTTTTTCTTCAATAATTTTTTGTATAACACGCAACTAAAATTAAAATCAAAATAATATATAAAATCAAAATAATATATAAAATATATAAATATAATTTTATATTACTTTTTCATTAGTACGATCTTCTGCAAACACTGGATTCGCTGTACTTAAAACTTTGTTAGCCTGTGCAGCAAAACTTTCTTTTTCTTCTTCTGGTGTAGGATTTTCAGTAGTTTCTTCATCGATATTTAAGTTGTGTAATTTGTCCAACAACTCTATGTCAACGCCTTCTTCTTCGATTCCCTCTGCAGCACAATCTTCTTGATCTAGCATCTTCAACATGTATATAGTTAGTAAAATTACAATATATTTCATAGAATAATTATACTAACAGAAGATATCAAAGATGGATGACAACATATTTGACGCAACCGAAGTAAAAGAACTAAAATTTCATGAGATTTAACTTCGGTATTACCATGCATTTGCATTATTTTCTTATGCATTTTGTTGTACTCTTCATCATCTACAAAATAAATATTGATAAATATTTTATACTGTGGATGTGAAGTTAAAATATTACTTGTTTGAGTAAGATCGCCTCCTTTGATGTTCGTAAATTCGGGATTTTTTTCTGCTCTCTGGCGTAAAAATTGTATAAACAATGACCGTGAAAAGACTAATACTTTTTGGTATATTTTTTTTTCTGCACTATCTAAAGAAACTTCAATAACTTCAAATTTCTTTTCCGGTAGATTCTGTAACGCACCCTGGGATTGTAGTTGAATTTTAGTTCTTCTTAACAAAATTGATGTTATTACGGTATTTAATCTATCTTGTCCTCCAGCATTTTTGTTAGCTACCCATCGTTTCCAAATCTTGATAATACAGACAATCATTATTAACTACAATTTTGTATTTCCAAGAAACTTACGGCTAAATCATCGAATGGTGAACATCGCAAAAATTTAAGAAGAGCATATAAATCAAGCTCTTTATTATGGACTGGTGTACCTGTCAGTACCCACCGAGCTTTAGCTTTTAAGTCGCAAATAGATACAGATGTTTGAGCTTTAGGGTTGCGAATTATGTGACCCTCGTCTAATATAATGCGTTTCCATTTTATGTTGTACAATGGTCCCTGTGTAAATTTGTTAATAGTAGATTGATAGAAGTTTTCAGAACTCATAATGATAAATGAATTTTTTTTTTTGGCAAAGTTCTGTATGTTTTATTTATATACAACGTTTAGGAAACTTGCAGAACTTTACCCAAATAAAATAATTCATTTTTACCTTCCGCCATACTTGTAAAGAAAGGTATTGGAATCATGCTAAAAATCGGGTAGTGAGTTTTTAGTGGATGAGCACGAATTAGAGTCCTTATAACTCAGTTTTGATAGTTTCACGATGATGTCTGTATGTATTGTATGAGTGTGTGTGTATGTGGTCAGGGCCGGATTTCTGGAGGTTGGATAACTCAAATACAAATTACCCCATAAATGTTGATATTTGGTATTTTACATTACATTACAAATTGGAGAAGCCCATTAGATTTTGGTACAAATATCTTCACCGGAAGTAATATTTTTTAAGATTGAAAAGATTATTTTTATGTCAAAAATTTCTATAAATTTGGACAAATATTGTATTTATTTGTAATAAAAATAAGAGGAAAAGTTATTTGCAACTTTCATTATAAAAAATTGTCCTTATCTGGTAGCATTAAAGAACTGTAGGAAAATTTAAAAAATAAATTTATCAAATATATCGTTGAAATCTTGTAATCCATGATCGGTTGATTTTTGTTTCTGCGTAAAAAATATTGACAGGTGACACATTTTCACTAACGTTATATAAGTCATAAGATATTAAATGTAGTAATTGAACGGAGGGTGGCTTCAACATAGAAGAGTTTTCCTGTGAATTATTTTGATTCAGGAGATGGAAATTTCTGTGTTTGAATATTTTAGATTGTAAATGGGCACCGGATTGTACGTATACATTTATGTTTATAATACCCATGTCACACTATCATATAAACATATGACGAAAAATTAATATGATGAAAAATAAGTTATATAACGAAAGTAATGACAAAACCATGTAAGTAGTCCAGTCAAATTAGATCATATTTTGTCGTTTTGTGGAACATATTAGTGGAAAGCTGGATTTTGGTATACACCTTCCCAATACCTTTATCAACAACATACTAAAAGTATATTATTACGAAAAAACAGTTAGTAATAAATTGTAGAGCACAAAATTTGCTATAAACGGTATACATATTTTTTTATGAAAGTGGTACAGTTTTCGAGAAAATCGTGAAAATGTAATTTGAAAAAAACGATAAATTTTGATCAAGTTGTAGTTTATGTTTCATCATACAAAACCGGCTGTAATTTTTTTATGAATAAAAATATTGATTTCGGGTTTGCAGAATCCAATTTCCTGAATGATTTTCTATGAGTAAAATTGTTTTCAAATTTTCTGACGCACGGGTTTAGTCACAATTTAAGGATATTCTTACAAAAGTTTAACAAAAAATTTGTTTTTTATTTTACATTTTGGTGTTTAATTTACCGTGACTTCTGATTGGATAAAGTTATTGACATCAGGATTTCGGCATACGATTCTCTACAAAATTTGTCAAAAGCTGATGAGTTTTAAACGTTTGTAGGTTTTAGTTAGGTCGAAATTCTAAATCTTTTTTCTAAGAAAAAATCAGAGAAATATGTCTCATCATTCTAAAACGGCTGAAATTTTTTTAAGAATAAAAATATTGATTTCCGGTTTGCAGAATCCAATTTCCTGAATACTTTTGTATGAGTAAAACTATTTTCTAATTTTCTGATGCACGGGTTTAGTCAAAATTTAAGGATATTCTTAAAAAGTTCAATTTTTTCTGATTTTTTCTTAGAAAAAAGACTTAAAATTTTGACCTAACTTAAACCTACAAACGTTTAAAACTCATATCATCTTTTGACAAATTTTATAGAGAATCGTATGCCGAAATCCCGATGTCAATAACTTTATCCAATCAGAAGTCACGGTAAATTAAATACCAAAATGTAAAATGAAAAAACAAATTTTTTGTTAAACTTTTGTAAGAATATCCTTAAATTGTGACTAAACCCGTGCGTCAAAAAATTTGAAAATAATTTTACTCATAGAAAAGTATTCAGGAAATTGGATTCTGCAAACCGGAAATTCATATTTTTATTCATAAAAAAATTACAGCCGTTTTCGTATGATGAGACATAAACTACTACTTGATCAAAATTTATCGTTATTTAATTTTTATTTTCAAATTACATTTTCACGATTTTCTCGAAAACTGTACCACTTTCATAAAAAAAATATGTATACCATTTTATAGCAAATTTTGTGCTCTACAATTTGTTACTAAAGGCGGATTTATGCAGCCATTTACATTTACATTTAATTTGAAAACATAAATGAGAATGGTGCATGCATGGCTCCATTGGGTTACACACATTTATCTTTTAAATTAAAATTCAATGAAAATTAAATGTAAATGGCTGCATAAATCCGCCTTCTGTTTTTTCGTAATATTAATCATTTACGAGTTAAAAATTAAAAACAATAGACGGCGGTCATTTTTTTCAAAATGGCGGACGAAGCTCCAGTCCAATCGATTGAGACTTTTAGTATGTTGTTTTGTTGTTGATAAAGGTATTGGGAAGGTGTATACCAAAATCCAGTTTTCTACTAATTTTTTCCACTAAAAACCTAATTTGACTGTACTAATGTCCCACTGCCGTCATATAATATGATATAAATCATATCTTCATCTTTGTTCAGTGAAATAGCCCTAATTTTTCTAGTAACTTTATGTATTGACCGGGTTGATTTAGTTTAAAAGTTCCTGGAATAAATAATAAATCATTTCACAAAATTATTTTAACTTATACCTATGTAGGTAAGTGTTTTTCTTTCAAATAATCTGTCAAACATTAACTAAACGAATTAAACCGCCAGAGGTTAAATAAAATGAAGTTTTAACATATTGTTTCATGTGAAGTTAGTTCAATATATGTTCATCATATTTATAATAGACCAAAATAGCGGCGCCTCTATTTTTCGTCATATAAATTATTTTTCATCATATAAAATTTTCGTCATATTTTTATAAAATATGATAGTATGACATGGGCATTAGTTTAGATATGGCGGAAAGTTGTGTGCTGGTCACATCAGATTTTTTATAATAGATCATAATTAAGAGATTTGTTATATCTAATTTACCTTTTTTTTAAATTCGCCCTGTACTAGTTTATAAGTTGTAATTACCACATCATATTTTGCCAAACTGTAATAAATAACAATAATTTGGTTGTATTAAAGATTCAGGAATGTTAATTTTGGAATTTGTGAAAGTTGGTTTTCGGAATCGAAAATAAAGTAACATTTTTTTATTAAACTTTAATTAAAGCTGCCGCCATCAGCAATTGATAATAATTTATAGACATACGATTTTAAACAGAAATACATGTTTTTACTAAGTATTACAACTAGCTATTATCCAACATTTTTTGATGTTGTTGGATTATTATTAATTGCTGATAATAGCAGTTTTAACTGCCAAAACGTTCAATAATTAAATTTAAACAATTTTTTGCACTTCCAGGAAGTAATACTCTTTATAGTCTTTATTTTCAGGGACTAAAGTTCTTAATTTGATCCGAAGGGATTAATTTTAATAAATTAATCACGTTGTGAAGGAATTAAATCCCGTTATCAAGTAAATATACTTTTTGTTACAGCGTATCTATGGTAAATAGGGTATATACCACAAGAATAAAGTACCTATAAATCCCTCAGGTGAATAAACTTCACCCTCAGGTTTAAATGCTACACTTTAGTCTCTTAATATTTTCGACGATCGGTATTAAAAGTAGCTTTTTGGACATCATTTATCTTTTAGTTTAAAATAATTACAGACCAGGTTCTTTACAGATTGCAGACCGGTGACGGTCTGAAAATATTTTCAGAATGCTAGATATAAAAAACTGTTCCAATAATTAAAACAATTTAAGATTTTAACCAACACCTCTTAATAAAAACATCATAACGATGGTGATTTTAAACAAGTGAAGTAAAAGATTGTCCACTAGAGAGATTGATCAAAATTATAGCCATTTGTGGATAAATTGTCACTTTGATAACTATTGTTAATTTGAATCAATATTTTAATTTTCAATAATTTTTTTTTCTAAATGTCAAGTTTATTTACATTTATGTTTGTTATATTGTTTCTAATTTAAAAATTTGGTTTTGTATACATGATGAGAAAACTTATAGAATTTCTGTTGATAGCTAATAAAAAACAATTAATTGTAAAAAAATGTTGTGTATACTTCTGGCGGAAAATATTTTTGCAGACTTTGACTATCACTCATGCTACAATCTCTAGCCGCAATCTGCAAAAGGCTACTTTCAGCCTTTGGCATACAAATATATATTTTTACTTTATTTTCGATCCCGAAAACCAACTTTCACGAATTCCACAAATAATAATATAAAAAATGGTAGCTGTTTAAAAGTTTTGTTACCGAGTAGCTTTTGTTTCTCTGCTATTTCCGTGATAAAGTTCTGTAGACAATAAATTCCGTTTTAATCTATTTTCTATTTCGCTTTCCCATTGCCTGATTAAAGAAGCCGGACAAATCACAAGTGTACCACCTTCTACCTCTGTAAATTTTGTTAATTAATATTTCATAATATAAGCAGTTTTTATCAAACTTACTAAATTTATCTCGCCTGCCTGCCCATTTATCAGATTTTTCTTCTGAGTCGCTTTCTGAACCATTATCTTCAAGTTCAGTTTCTTTTGTGGCTACTATTAATGAGATCATCGTAAGTGTTTTACCAAGGCCCATATCATCAGCTAAAACAAAATGTATGTAATTAATTACATACTTTTACAAAATTAAAAATTACCCAAGATTCCTCCAGATGGTTTTTGACTTTCCCTCCATATTAACCAAGCAAGAGCACGTTTTTGATGACGCATAAGTTCTATTTTCAACCCTCTTGGATCTTCAGCAAGAGTATCTTCACCAGGACACGATGCTAATGAATCATGTAAATTTTTAAGACGATCCATCGTTAAAGTTTTTTGAACTGCATATGTATTCATTGCTTGTTTTCCAAGTGTATTCGGAACCACGTACGCCGATTTTGTTTGTAATTGGTTCCAAGTTGGTCTTTGTGGTTTATCATTTTCTACGTCGTTTACAGACATGTTCTTTAGTTTTTCTTCTTCGGTAGTTAATTGTTGTTCTAAATTTCTCTGCCTTTGAATTAATAATGCTCCTTTGTCTGGTAGTGAAGATAAATTTGCAGTTCGTAATAGATTCTAGAAAATATTTTATTACAATACAATATTATTAAATTAAATAAAAAATCATTACTTTGCATTTAAGAATATCTGTACGAAGATTTGATACTTTTGTGGCTTGATTAGCGTATTCTGCTGCTGTACATTGTGCATTATTAGCATCTCTTTTACCAGTTAAAGACATGTTTTGTACCATCGTATTTATAGTTGGTTGCAATAATTTTGGTCCGGTTTCAATATTAGTAACTGGTTTTTCAACTTCCTGAAATTTATATGAAAATAAATCACGGAAAGTACAAAATAATTAAACTGTATTACTAAAACTGAATCAGCTTCATTATCCGAAGATGGTATGCTGATAACACCATCAGATTGATCAGATGATGAAGGTATTTCATCAAAATTTTCTCTAAAAGGTTTTTCCATAGATTTCTTTATAGTCTCTTTTACCACATTCTCGTTGAAATTTAAATTATCGGTAAGTTTTGAAGAATCGCTACTATATTTATGTTTTAGAACTTCAGCGGAATTTCCTGTTAATAAATACAAAAAATTTGCAATAAAAATATTAAATTTAATTAGCATATTTTGGATAACTCACCATTTTTATTATTATTTGAGAAAAAAGAAGTTTCGGTACTGGAAGACAATTTATCATCCATTTCTTTGCTCATGTCCATTTTTTTAAAGTTTGAAATATTTGATGTTTCAGTCAAAGATGTAGAACTATCCTCACCATCATCCTAAAATAACATTATTTTAAACAATAAATATTGATTATATCTTAATAGCAAATCCATGTGCATATTACTTCGTCTGAATCTAACGTTTTAACTGAACGATGGTTTGTAAAACTAAGGTTTGAAGCATGTGCTTTAACATGTTCAAACTCGTCTTCAGAATCACTAGCAATTTTTCTTACTCTTCTTACAGATCTTTTAATAGCTACAAAGTTTTCATCTTCATCAGAAGATAGTATGTAACTGTTATTTCTTCTTGGAGTTTTAAATAATTCTTTATTGGAATTCGTATCACTACTAGTGTTTTGAGAATTGTGTGAAGTGTTAATGTTGTCTTCAATAAAAGATTCTTCAACAACGCCTTCTGTAATTTAAAATATTAAATATCGTTTTAGGATAAAAAAGGGATTATATACCGTATGATGGTCTTGAGATAATGGAATCATCAACACTATAATCTAAAATCAATCAAAATTTAGAAATTGATTATTTATTTAATACATTATTGTACCTAACAAAGATGTATTTTTATTTGCTTTACTTTCATCGCCAGAATCTTCAATTACGTCTGAAGAACTCATTTTTTATATAAAATAAATAATCAGTAAAAAATACACAAAGAAAAATTCAACGTGCTTCAACTGTCACATTTCAATCTTGATTTCAATTTTCAAAACACTGTGTTGGTGTTTGGTGTGTTGTTTCGTTGTTTGTTCACGGTTCACAGCAGTCTGTTCTGTGGTCTGTTCGTCTGTTCAAATTTAAAACCTTCAAAACTATCCAATCCCAGCGCCCAGATAGACAAAATTTGTGCGCAAAATCAAACTGAAACACTAGGAAATTTTAATTTTCTTGTAGTGGTGGAGGGAAGATTAGTCACAAAAATTATGTGAAATCAAATGTCATTTATGTCAGATAATAATAAGTGTTTATTAATTAATCATTTTTATTTAACATATAAATCATTACATACTAAATTAATTATTTTTAAAGGATAAATCTAAATGTAAATAAAATCATCAAAATGCTTCATACAGAAGAAGCTAAATTAAGGCAGTATCTCACAAAGGTAGTTAATTTTATTTTATACAAAGAATTACTACTTTATTATTTCTTACCATTCCTATTATAGTATCAAAATCCAGAAACTGTGAAAAAAGATATACTTAGTACATTGAATCATTATAAAGGACTTATGATAAAGCAAGACACTTATGGTAATATATAATTTGTACTGTTCCTTATCAGTTATAAAACTACTTTGTTTTTAGTTTTTAATGATGGAACACCTATGGAATTAGTTAACTTAGATGGCACAATCCCTGTAACGTATAAAGGTATTATATTATGTGTTTTATATGGGAACATAAATTTAAACAAGTATTTTTTCCTTAGGAAATATTTACAATATACCTATATGCATTTGGTTAATGGATACACATCCAAATAATGCTCCTCTTTGTTATGTCAAACCTACGACCGATATGAGTATCAAAGTATCCATGTTTGTTGACCAAAATGGCAAAATATATTTACCGTACCTACATGATTGGGTGCCTGTACGTATAACAATAATAATAAATTATTACAGCAACTTTATTAAAATTATGTTTATTGAAGAACTCGTCTGATTTACTGGGCCTTATTCAAGTTATGATCTGCACATTTGGTGAACAACCTCCAGTTTATGCTAAACCACGTAATGATTCCGCAGCTCCTTATCCTACCACTTGTAAGTATTGAATAAGATTATAGTTAACCGTAAATAAAATAATTTAATTTATAGCATATATGCCACAACCAGGAATGCCCCCTGTAATGCCTCCGTACTACCCTCCTAACCCAGGTTTTTCGGGCTATCCCTCATATCCACCAACTAACAATTCAGGATATGGACCAGCATTTCCGCCCTATCCACCTTTTATGCCGTTTGGAGCAGGCGGGGCCCCAGGTCCAACTCAAGGAGGCTCAGGTACTACAGGAACTATTACTGACGAACATATTCGAGCCTCACTGTTATCCGCCATCGAAGATAAGCTAAAAAGAAGAATGCGGGAACAATTTTCGCAAAATCAGGCTGAATTAGAAACTCTGCGTAGAACTCATCAAGAACTTGTTCAGGGTAAACAACGCTTGGATGATATTTTAAAGAGATTAGAAAAGGAACAAGTAATGATTTGCATTAATTTTTATACATGTATTTTTAAAGGTGTTCCTGTTTTAGAGTGAACTGGACAAAAATATAACTATTCTACAAGATAAAGAACAAGAACTTGATAAATCGATAGCTAAGTTATCAAATGAAGAGGGTATTGATGTTGATAATGCTGTAACTACTACTGCTCCACTTTTTAAACAGTACGGATGTGGTAATAACTATTTTATTTTGATAAACGATTTGCTTTTTAGGTTACTAAATTGTTTTGCGGAAGAAGCAGCGACTGAAGATGCTATATATTATATGGGTGAAGCTCTGAGACAAGGTGTGATTGACTTGGATGTGTTTTTAAAACAAGTTCGTACACTATCACGCAAACAATTTATGTTACGTGCGACGATGCAAAAATGTCGTCAAAAAGCGGGCCTTGCTGGTTGAACATATATTTTGTTTTGCACTTGAATTTTTGCAATATTTAATGAGTACAGTTTTAAAAATGTTTTATTTATAGTGTTATAGAATATAATAATACATGCTTATTTTTAACAGTTTTTAATGTGATTTATTTCAAAGTTTTTTTCACATAGTTATTTTACAGAAGTGGACTTATAAAATCAATGCTTATAATATTAGTAGAATATGAAGTATACATTTTAAATTTAAAAACGTTATACATATATTCCAACCCAGAGTAATAAGAACAAAATTCCAAATCCAGAAAATATCGCAGCTACTAATGACAATAACAATTCTTTGAAAATATCTCTAGTAAATTTGTTGCTCGTAACTTCATAGACGAAAAACCAAGCTGTGAAAAATATTCCAATACCCAGCAAAACAAATGTTAGATGTGGAAAAACTGCTGGATTTACTGGAGATACATATCGGGTCATTGATTCTAGTTCCTGTAAAATAATGATACATACTTCTTTAGATGTACTGTAAATAACATTACTTCACTAGCAAAATATTTTAGAGTTATTTACCATTTTTGATTGAAATTTCGTTATTATATTTGTTAATTATACAATAAACTACCGGTTTATTTTGACAACTCGAAACGTGCCATTTACAACATTAACCACGTCACGTCAACTGAAACTAAAGTAGGGGGGTGAAACTTCAGATGGTAGATAGAGAAACAAGGCATCATGTGGACCACTTGATAAGCGGGGACCGAAGGGAAAGTAAACCAGTGGTTAAAAAACACAAGTATAATACAAATATTGAAAATTAAATTATTTTAAATACATTTTTAACATTTGTGAAACCTAAGTTATCATTTAATGTGTGATTATCAATTTCCTTAATCAATTTCAACAGCTTAGATTTTTATTTTATAATTTAAGCAACTATTAAATCTCCTATTGGAAGCCACTGGTAGTTACTGTGGTATGACCTCAACTGATAGCCGAAGTATTTTATGATGACGCCATTTTACACTACACAAAGTGTCAGAAACTGAGAACAACAAAGAATGTTGAATTATATGAAAAGAGGTAATTTTAAATAGAGTTACATTAAATAATTGACTTAATACACCGACTTATTATTTCAGGCGTACAGAAAAAACAGTGAAACAAATAATGTATATCACAAAATATAAAAAGGTAGGTTAAACTAGACATGCATGGAAAAATTTATTTATTTCATACTGTGTTGTATTTGCTTCTTTATGAGATTGATTTCAGTCCCGAAAATGAAACATTACGGTATTGTTCTACTTTACAGGATTGTAAAGTAGAACAATACCGTAATGTTTCATTTTCCGGACTGAAATTTAATTTTTGTATTGAGACCAAGACGACCTGATTGTATTTAGAAAAGATATATAAAGAATGGGTGCAAACTTTGGTCCAAAAATGCAACACAGGTATGAAATAAAACGTTGTACGTCATTCGTCCGGTAGTTTTCACGGTACTCGTTTCGAAATTCCTAACTCGGCTCCTTCGTCGCCTCGTTCGGAAACATCTTACTCGTACCGTAAAAACTCATCTACCGGACTTATAACGTAAATAACTATAAAGCGATTGTTTATTTCAGAGAGAAAACAATTTAAATCCGTAAATCACCACATAAGCCAAAGCCGCCAAATGGACATCGGGCGAAAAAATACGGTTGCAAATATCCAAAATGCAATAACTGGTATTACACACGTATTAAAAGTGGGACTTAAAAATAAACATTTCGTCAATTTTCCAAAAAATTAGAGTTATTGAATGAATCGAAAAAACACTAACGTTGCTGAATCAGTAAATTGCACTAACTGGCGAATATGGGAAAATCATTTTGAGGATAGCGATTTCATTAATTCAAAGAAAGATAAATTAAACTGCAATGCCGTTCCTCGGCCAGCTTTACATAACATTAATAATTTCGATGTAAGTAACAATAATAATAGTACTAACAAAACTACCAGTATTAATTCCGCCTCAGTAGACTATAGTGTCTATAGTAACAGTTCCTTAGCAAATAAACATAGTTATGCTTTTTAATTTTTATGTATATCATTTAAGTTATAAACTATGTTTATTGTATTTTATTTTATTTATTTTATTATATACAAATCTGTGATGAAAATAAAATATTAAAAAATAAATAATGTATGTTTATATATCTTTTTCCTTTATTTATTATTATTTTTAGTAGCAGTATTACTATTTACATTATTTAAAATTCGCGCGTCAAATGTCGTTTGCCACTTGGGCACCGGAGGGCTAGCTGCCAGCTGGAGCTAACTATCATTCGTGTTTCCATGATTTAACACGGGGATCTCCTTTCTCACTAAAATGTAGGCCAGTGTTGCCACAGTGATTTTATAAAAATATATTCCTTTCTCAGCAATAATATAGTAGAAAATCTAGCAAAAATGACTCTTATATACGGGAAAGAATTACTAATAATTTTTTTGTATGTAAAGATGTATTATTTTCAAAAATAAGAGTAAAAAATAAAAAATGATCAAGAAAAAACTAAAATGAAGGTTTTGCATTAATCTATAGATATATCCGTAGTATTGGCAACACTGATATCGACGTCCGACAACATCCACGCATCACGTATGTATCACGAATCACGTTATCCAACCTTTGGAAATTTGTATTACAGGTCACTGAACTATATAATATAACGGGAAGGACGATCACCACAGAGATGTACTTCCAGCATGGAGCCCTCCATTTTGGATAAATTGGCTGCACTGCTAACCCCATTCTAGTGTCTTTCATTTTAGCGGTTGCCTGTATTGCTGATATAATGGCGGGCATTTTAAATAAAATATACTAAAATAGAACATAGTAAATCAAAAAAAAATAAAACAAAAACACTGAAATACACCAACAAACCGAACGACAAAAATACAAAATAAAAACGGTTGTCGACGACCCAACGTGACGTATCGTTACAGAAGTCACTAACTTTAGGCAACATAAAAAATAAAAGACACTAATTATGGGGTTAGCAGTGCTGCCAATACATCCAAAATGGAGGGCTCCATGGTGGAAGCACTTTTAATATACATGTCTTATGGAGATCGTCCTTCCCGTTATTTTATATAGTTCAGTGTTACAGGTGCTTGGCCTTTCTATATAGTAGGCCGTTGGAATAAAATACCCTGTTCACACGTTGCTACTTTGAAGACGCATTCGTGCTACTGTAGCATAGACAAGAGATATTATATTTAGACAGGAATCTCCTATGATACTACGTTGAACGCTACTCCTAGCGGTTATAATTTGGAACAGAATAAAAAATGCAACCCGTTTAACAACAAAAATATTTCAAAGTGTTATGCCTCGTTTTCATGTATCCGGAATCCGCAGATTTCTTGCGGAATAAAATGGCCGCCACGAATTCCGTCAGTAGTTAAATTATTTTTAACTTTCTGTGGAACTCCGCAAACTCCGCAAGTTGTTATAACTTCAAATATATGTTTATTTATGTTGAATATGGAGATGGAATTCGTGGCGGCCATTTTATTCCGCAAGAAATCTGCGGATTCCGGATACATGAAAACGAGGCATTAGCTGATTTAATGTATTTCGATATTAAAATTTTTATTACATACATTTATTGTACCACAATTGTTTTCTTGAAATAATATGTTGAAAATTATTTATATTTACAATAAATGTGTGTAATATAAATTTAAATTTCGAAATACATTACATCAGCAAAAAATATTTTTCCTCGATGTCCTCTTCGTAAACATCGACAATGTGTTGCCACTTTGCCGTCATTTCTTTCCCGTCAATTGTAAAGTTTAAATCGTATTTGATTAATTATTCCTCATGCATTTGAGGAGATGTGGTGGATCATAATAATGGTAACCATAGACAAAATATATACTATAGACCGGTATCAGCAATGTTATTATAGTGGCCGCTATTGCAGCGCCGATCTGGTGATTGGAGTTGAATTTATATTTCATAGGTAGCTGGATAATTCAAATGCTAAAACACAACTTTAAGATGTTTGACATACTTCAATGCGACTGATCGTTTTCACAACTATGACAATGTTAAAAATAGTATCAGTAGGTGGAAACGATCAGCCGCATTGACGTATATCAAACATCTTAAAGTTATGTCTTAAAACTAAAACAATGTTCGGGGTCGAAACCTAGCTTAAATATTATACCGTGAGTTTATTTTAACGTGAAACATGGGAT
Source organism: Agonum fuliginosum (assembly GCA_947534325.1). NCBI lineage: Eukaryota > Metazoa > Arthropoda > Insecta > Coleoptera > Carabidae > Agonum > Agonum fuliginosum. The sequence continues at coordinate 18,790,721 of OX384031.1, read as the reverse complement.
TTTTACCTCTCGCCACTCATATCTGTAAGAGAGGTATTGTAATCATGCAAAAATTTTGATAGTGAGTTTTAATGGATAAGCACGTTTTGAGGTCCCTAGAACACGATTTTGATAATTTCGCGATGATGTCTGTCTGTGTGTGTGTCAGGATGGATGTCGGAGGTACGATAACTCAAATACCACTGAATAAAAAAATTTGAAATTTCCGGGCCCGGCACACCATAATCGTCTTAAACTGATGTCGAGAGGGTCTTTGCATAGCCATTGATCATTTGGCCAAGTTTAAGACGGCCCAAAATATGCGAATTTTGCGATTTTTTCATTTCCCCCCCGGGGGGAATGGCACATGATTACCTGGAAGTCGTGCCTCTTTTGCACTCTGCTGGGTATTCTCACCAAACGTGACAATGGCTTACAAGCGGTAATATCAGGGACACTACGTGCGCCCGGCTCCCGTACTAGGTATTTTAATGTGTATTAATATTAAAATTCATGTTAAAAATATTTTACATTTTAATGTACGTAATTTACTATCATCTACAGTGTTGTTATGATACAGTTTTTCGTGTGACAGTTCACGCAAATAATCCAATTTGATTATGTTCAGCCAGAGGTTTAGCATATCTAATTCCTACTTCGGATTCGGAAATCTGTGCAGTGTTACGCCTAGAATAAAAGTTAAAATAAAATTTATATCTATAAAACAATAAAAAATAACACAAAATACATACCTACAGCACGACAATTTGGAATGCAGCACTTAATATTAGAAGCCATCACACTATTTTCACATGATTTTCACTGACGTTAATTACTTTTCTCAATTTTATTTATTTATAAACAAAATTTTGTTAGTATGTTTTGACAAATGACAATTTGAAAAAGTTGATAAAGTAGAAAGCTTTAAAATTATGCCAAAATTGCCATTAGCGCCTCTCCGTGATTGAAATTGTAATTAAAAACAATATACTGTCCCCAACAATATAGGTTTCTACAGCGTGATGGTAACAATGGAACTGTTCAAATAATGTTCTAATGTCAACTAGTTTCATAGCTGCCACTGTTGGTAAAGTTGATAAAATAGATAATTTTGTTATCACTCATGGCTGCTAACTGTCAATAGCGACATCTATTGACTGTAATTGAGTACTATAAATAAAGGCCGAGCGCCTGTAATCTAAGTTTTCAAAGGCTGCCCCAAATTGACACTGACGAGAGAACCTGCCAAGACACAAATTTCGAACAGCCAAGTTAATTTCTTCAAATTTCAGTGATACGAATTACACCTAATTTCCAATGTGAACGCGGCTTAAAACTGTTCATTATTTTCACAGCAATGAAAGCAGACAGCTAGTTTTTGTTTACCCAACAATGGCGGCACTTTTAAACTTATTTCAAAATTTCCCAGTACCAGTACAAAGCGGTCGTGCTGCCATCTACGATAAGCTTTGCCCGCCAACTTCCATTGTTTTAAATAGTTGAAAAAAGAAATATAATAATATATTACATCTTTTAATTCTGTGGTTCTATTTATATTTCTATTTAAAACAATACTTTATTTATCTTAGCAAAAAACTTGTAGGGAACCAACATTTAGGAAAATGTAAAATACATAAAGAAATGATGAAAATATGTTAACTCTACTTGGAAAATATTAATTTTTTGAGGTAATATTTCGGTTTCGGTATCAATTTGTGTAATTTAAGATTTGAAATCGCCACCAAACATAATATACATAATATACAGAATTTATTCCAACATGATTTTAACCAGCTTGCCAAATGTCAAAAGGAATCTAACCTGAAAAACTGACAGAAAAATTTCTAACATGTGGCGTAATTCACTAAAATTATTCTGTACAGTTTTACAAAACACAAGAAGAAATATAAATATTTGCCCTAAGTAAGTCTATATCTAATATAAATGTATAATATTAATATTATTTCGTACTTTTCAGATCGTTACACAATGCACCACATTTATCTTTCGCTAATAAATTTCGTTATTTATACACGACCCCTAAACTTACAATGTTTATCCAAACACAGGATACACCAAACCCAAACAGTATAAAATTTTTACCTGGGAGATCTGTTTTGGAACCTGGACAGACCATGGACTTCCCTAATGGACAGGCAGCTTTTTGTTCTCCGCTAGCTAAACTTTTATTTCGTATTGAGGGCGTAAAAGCCGTGTTTTTTGGTCCTGAATTCATAACAATCACTCGAATGGATGAAGAAGTAGATTGGAAATTATTGAAGCCCGAAGTTTTTGCCACTATCATGGATTTCTTTGCAAGCGGTTTACCTATTTTAAAAGATGTGGCACCAAACGCAGATACACGTAAGTCAATATTTATAGATAGTTAATCATATTTTGATGTATATTTTCTGACAGAAATTAACGAAGAGGACAGCGAAGTTGTACAAATGATAAAGGAATTACTCGATACTCGAATAAGACCAACTGTTCAAGAAGACGGTGGTGACATTGTATTTCTTGGTTTTGACGACGGAGTAGTGAAGTTAAAAATGCAGGGTTCATGTTCGAATTGTCCTAGTTCTTTAGTAACTTTAAAGAATGGCATACAAAATATGATGCAGTTTTATATCCCAGAAGTTTTGTCTGTTGAACAAGTTGATGATGAAGTTGACAAAGTTTCAAAAAAACAATTTGAAGAATTTGAAAAGAAAAATGGATTAAAATAGAATTAAAAATATTGTAAAGATTTATAAACTATTAATGTGATATTATATTTTTTTTGTAATTGTATTTAAGTATTAAAAAATCTGATTTGGCTAGTACATGATACATGACCTCTCTCTCCTTGACACTGTAATATTTTAGTTTAAAGTACCTACCATTCCTGGTTCATAGATTTTTATGAAAAACTATTTAGCTTTTTGTAAAATAGAAATTTTATTTAATTTATGTAATACCATTGAGTAAAGATTCTTATCTTTACTCAATGGTAAACATAAATGTTACCCTGCTCTGTTTTGTTTCTGGACCGAGGTGAGCGCTGTAGTCACTTCTAATGCTTGACTTTGGGTTAGGTTGGTATAGAAGTTATCTAAGTATTTGATAGATTGCCCCCTATTAGTCGAATTCCACAACGTCGTACTTTATCTCAGCCACAAACCTAACAAAATTATAATCCCTGGGATAAAAATCGCGCGCAATTCGAAATTACTGTATTGTTATAATAATACACAGCACAGACAAATTTTAATTCACCCAAAACTATGAACATATTCCTATTTACGAATTAACATTATAACGAAATAACAAACCGTTAATTTTGGTAGCAGGGTTTATTTCAACACTACAAAATTATTATTTTCATCAACAGTTTTATTAAAATGATATAATTGGGCACATAGTAAATAATATTACAGTTAATAATACATTATTCATTTTTGCATAAAACAAACATACAAGTAATATTATTTGATTCGTGAGGTTAGTATTTTTTAAACAATTCTAATAACTTTATTCTAAATTACACTTGAGAATACATTATTGAAACAAGAAAAAATGTTGATATAAATAAAAGTAACTCTAAACATAGGTACATAGCATATTAGACTAAGATAAGTAATATTAGGGTTTTTGTTATATTAGCATGCAATGTTAAAATGCTTTTCATAACTTACATATTCGGTTCTATAATTATTCATGCATAGTACATAGTCTACGTAATTAAACCTATTTACTATATTGAAACATTTGTTCAGTGTAAAAATGCGATTATTTACTTTCTATGGCATTATAATTTTCGCCATAAATTTAAATTAATAATTTCAATTAACGCTTGTTGAGGTCTTGGTCTTTAGTTTGAAAACATACCCTTTCATTTGACAGCAAGATTTATTTCTTTCGGTCATTATGGTTTCGTAAATTTAAAGAAGTAAGAGTATAGTTCAGTTTTTTTTATTTATTCGACGTTTAGGAAACGTGTCTAATTTATTGAAATATTTTACAAATTATATTGTTTATAGTAGCTCAAATTAGAATTAAAATTACATTTTACAATAACAACATCATTTTTGAACTGGGAGTTTCGTATTTCGTTTGCACCTCAATTCCAGTCTTCGTCGATGTTATTACGATTTTAGATAGATACTCATACCACTAATTATGATAAGATTTTTAAGAGTGTTTCTTAAATTTTCTATGCCGAAATCTAGAATAAACCAAATATTTAAGTAAGTTCGACATTACAGAACACTAACGTGCACTAATAAATATTTTTGCTCATAGACGTTCAAGCCAACAAATCTACAACGTAACATTATTCTTCCTATTTTTTATGTCACTTTACGGTTTACTCGGTGTACAATTTTTCGGCGAACTCAAAAACCACTGCGTATTAAACACAACTTCAGATCCAAGGAATGTAACAGTGAACAATTTAGCTATTCCAGACACATTTTGTTCTCTGGACCCTAGTTCTGGATACCAATGTCCTGAAGGAATGAAATGCATGAAACTAGAACTATCTCGATATATCATGGGTTTCAACCTGTCCTACTTCCTCATGATACTTTCGAAATGTCTTTGCTGACATTATAGGCACATTCATGTTGGATAGCAGTTCTTCCATGCCGTAGTGACCCTTTCCTGAAGCTATTGTACCCCACATAGCAGCCAAGTTGACATTATCTTTATGTGTTGGTGCAGGGTTTGTACAAATAGTACGAGTTGTGGCACATGATGTACATTTAAAAACAATATTGAAATTGAAACAAAGTTGCTCCTACAAAAAATTAAATTATCAAACCGAATATATAAACAGCACAGCACAATGAAAGAAATTGTATGTACCTCTTTATGAAATGCCAAATAACCTGGTGGATGTACTTTGCATTCATGGTTTTCTAAATTCCTTGATGCAGATATGACGTGAGCGATATCAACAATTCTACGCCCTGTCAAGGATGAAATATGAGGATCATGTTGTCCAATTGGCCTGTACTCTCAATTAGAAGAGGTGGGGGTGACTCTTGTATAGAATAATATTTTTCAATGACTGCGTTAGGTGACAGATAATTATCAGGAAAGAGTTTCCTTCTGACTTCTTTGTGCTTGGGCGTTGAGCAGTACATCGGTTCTGCCTCTGCGAAAGAGTTGTTGAAGGAAGCAGATCTACACGAACAATATGAAATTAAAACATAATTTGAACATAAGCTACATCAATATATTACTCACGTGGAAGCCTCTATCTCTGATGTAATATTAACCGTCTCAACTGTGAAAGGGGGTTGTTGGAAATTCAATCTAGAACAAATCTTACAATCAAAATGTGTATAATATAATGTCACATTATAAATTATAAAAATTACGTAAATTTATAATTATGTAATTTCTACTAAGTCGCAGGTCAAGATCTGAGGACGGAATGTCGAATAGGTTACCTCCTTAAAATGCGTTTTTTAAGGAGATTGTTTATTATGCTAAAATATGACCTAAAAAGCAAAATTAGAGCGCGGAAGAGTGTTTTTATCAAGATTTTTTTAATAAAATGAATTTTTTTCGGTTAACCTCAAAATGTCAAACTAACTACAAATTGAGCAAAAATAGGTAACCTATTCGATACTTTAGCCAGATCGGATTTTGGCAATATAGAATGCAACTCAGTTATAGTTTTTAATTTTTACTCACCCACTACACTATGGTTCCTCGGAAGATGCAATAGTTAATGATGTTGATGTTGGAACACTAAAAATAAAATTAATATTATAGTAATACATTAAAAATAATACTACATATACCTATACTTACTCGTCAGAATAATTAGTGCTAGAATTAGAAACCTGGTGTCGTTTTCTTTTCTTATTAGCGTATTGGCGTATTTGCTGAAAATAAATTAGTATTTTGGATATTGCAACTGTTTTGTAAATCTTGTTGTAAATATTCGCGAAAAAATTCAAAGTGGCTGACCTCTGGTGGCCAATCGATGAACCCTCCCTAATAGGGATAACAAATAATTTTTTTTCAAAATCGGCATGAAAATCGTCATTTCCAGACTAATTTGCGTCATGAAAGTAAGATTTTCATGACTAGGCATGAAAATAAAATTTTCATGCCTAGTCATTTTTACTTTCAACTTTGTTTACTTGTCATGACAACTTTTTCTAAAATTTGATGATTTGTCACAGCTCTGATGATTTATGCAAACCTAATTTTTTTTATAATTTTAAGCTTAATTGCCGATTTAAAAAAAAAGAATACATCACGCGTCATAAAAATGTCTTTGCTTGACTCGGAGGCTTTGAAGAAATGCTCGGACGCTGCGCATCCTCGCATTCATCAAACGCCTCCTCGTCTGCAATGAAACATTTTCATGACTTGTAATGTTACTATTCTGTACCCGTCATTATAAGTTTTTCATGATATTAACCGGTTAAATAACATTTATAATTGAATATTATTGTTTGTGCAGCTGAGGGAAAACCCTACCCATTTTATTTATAGTTCTGAGTTCGAGCTGACAACATTTGGTGATAAGTATATATTTTGCTAATAAAACATTCGCAGTTTAAGTAGTACAATCGCTTGCTTAGAATAACGTTGGTCTAATTTTTTCCGAAAATGAGTTTTTTAAATAGGCTTGTTCTAAATCCTTTTATCTACCTTCTCCGACGCTAATAAAATGTATATTTTGTTCTTACTCCAAAATATACGTATTTTTATTTGTGATCTAAGTCCCTTGAATACAGTGGCGGCGCCAGGGGCGGGCCAGGGCGGGCCATGGCCCGCCCTAAATTTGCTTGGCCCCCCACTTGGCCCGCCTGCTTAAAATGCTGTATAGGTTTAGTAAATTAAAACATAATTTTTTCATAATAAAATAAGCTTGAAAGAAATCAACTGTTGGAAATCAAAATCTTTTGAAACAAAGTGCAAAGGTTTTTTCGCGGGATTCCCTACAGCAGCGCGCATGACAGAAGATAGAAGAACTAACGTAGGCATGAACCTTTTCTTCCCAAGTCTTGTCAACGTGTTTCGTTTTTCTGCCGGCGAAAATTCGCGTAATTTTTAGTTTCTAGAACTACTAGAACAAGTTATAACATACTTAACCTATAAGATAAGATTAAAACAAATTCCATCTGCAGCACATAATGTACTGGGAAACAGAACCAAAAATTATCCAAACACCTTGAAAAATATTTAGTCGAGTGAAATACACTTGAAAAATCTTCAATTTTAGATAAAATTATTAGTGAGTTAAATAAAAGATTTTCAGATAATGAAGATATAATTATAAGTATTAGTGTGTTTAACCTTCAAAGCAGTAATTTTTTAAATTCTTAACTTATAAAACCTTTCGCAACTGCCTACTCATGTGACAATAATATATTCGTTTCAGAGTTAAACATTATAAAAAATCAATTTATCATTTCGAGCTAAACAACATAAAAGTTACAGATATTTTTAATCTGCACTAATTTTTAAGTGAATACGAACTTGCGTTTACAGAACTTTGCAAACTCTGTACAATAGGTAGTTATAACTATTCCTGTATCCTCAGCTGCCTGTGAAAGAACTTTTTCTTGTTTAAAGCGAGTAAAGTCATATTTAAGTAATTATTTGCTTGATTCAAACTTATCAAGTTTATGTGTTATTGCCATAGAAAAATCAGAGGCAAAATTGTTAAATGAAGACCGCAAATAATTAACATATTTGCTGATAATCATGAAAATAGAAGAATTTTTTTAAAATAATAGATTTGTTTGTCAATATTATGTTCTTTTTACGTAAAATAAAAATGTGAAATGTTATCTTTTTATTATTTCCTTGTGGCCCTTCTTAATTTTGGATGGCCTCCCTATGGCCCGCCCGTGTTAAAAATCCTGGCGCCGCCACTGCTTGAATATAATTTATCCAAAATAATCATGTTCCAACTCCAATTTTTCGAGTTAGTTAGCCTTATTATATTGTATACCAAATGAAAAAAGCTGATTTCAAAGATTATAAAAGCCGAACAAAATTTAGAAATCTCAAAATTTATCATCTCGAGAACAAGAAGTACAAACCAAAACTCGAAAACAACGTAAAAAAAATTAAGTTTGTTTTTGTTATTTTAGTATTTAAGGTAAATTTTGAATTAACTTTGCTCATTTACTATAATTCATAATTGTACCTACGTTTTTGTGTATAATATAATTTTTGTTTAATTTTTTGCTTAAATAAAACAAAAAATAACTTAATTTACGTTTTTATTATTATGGACCTCATAAGGAGTTAGAACACATTTTCGCATTCTTACGTGAAAAACTATGTCATAACTCCATAAAATTATTTATTTATTCCTATGTTCTCTTAGTTTAACTACAGGAAACTATAAATTTTAAAGTTATATACTACATTTGTCTCAACGGCATCTTTTGTTTGGTAGAAAATTTTTCTGTATAAAAATACAGATACCTGCAATTTTATTTTGCCTCTCCTGTGAAATTAACATAATTGGAGTTAGAACAACGTTATTCTAAGCTAGCGCAATGTTATTTTTTTCTGTTTTTTATGAAATTATCATTATGTGGACTTTATTGGTAGTTTTTTAATACAAATATATATGTGGCAAAAGTTTAAGGCAAGTTATAAGCTGCTAGTCATAGTAATATACCTAAATTTTAATAGGCGGTTTGCACATATTGAGCATGAGCGCCTCTAGTGGGAGATTCGGCAAAAGTATTAGGTATACAACACGTTTGAATGTTTAATTCATTTTGGTTTTTTGCCAATTAAAGGTAGGTTCGTTTATTCTTTGTGTGCTTGAGCTGTGTTACGGTCACGTGATAACTGTGCACTTCGTGTATAAGTCGAGAGCAACCACCTGACGAAAGCGACCTTGAAATCATATGTTTGGGGGGGAGCTCGCAGCGCCATCTCAGGAACTAATTTTCCTTGGCGCTGTTTCAAATTGAAAACTGATTCAGTTCATTGTTGATCGGTGTGTAGTTTGGTAACAATATTATTACAGTAAATATTTTAGTACTACATTTTTGCAGTGTTAAAATGTCTGTGTATTTTCGTAGTTTAAGTGGCGAAGTGCAAGCTCGTTATTTAACGAAAATTAAATTGATCAATAATGTCGATCCGTATGACTGTGACGAGTCCGGTTTTTCTGGAAATATTACATTATTTCCAAAAATTGTGTACGGCGACATATATCGCTACTTAGTATTCACAAAAAGTGCTTACACTGATGATCAGTTAAAAGCATTTAAAAGTTTGGATGCGTACAAATATTTTTCATGTGGTTGGGTGCAAGATGTGAAAGTGAAGCATTTTGGTGAAAATGTTTTAATTTTGGGCAAGGTAAGAAATTTATTTAGTTTTATTAGACATGTTTTATTTAAGTTTAACATTTTATTTTTTATTAATATTTGTATTGAATTCTCATCCTTAGATAAATCAAATGTATACTAATTTTTTTTAAACAATGTGTTTTACTTGCAGGTCATGCATTCACAAAAAATGAATGAAGAGTTATTACATCCCTGGATAATAACTAAATTTAGTGGCGAAATTCTCTGCGGACACTGTACTTGCGTTGCCGGACTTGGTGAAGTGTGTTCTCATGTAGCAGCAATCCTTTTTGCAATTGAAGATGCCACAATTCATTCGCCAGAAGTGTCCGTGACGGGAGTTAAAGCAGCTTGGAGAGTACCTCCCAGTGGATGATATTGGACCCTTCAGTGAAACTGCTACCAAGCGCCGAGTTCTTCCGGGTAAAAAGTGGAAAAGCATGACTGATGAACAACAATAAGTTTGTTTAGAAACGTTACTTATAGATTATTTGTATTACCTGATTCTTTGTAGTACTCCATCAAAAATGCGTCGCGTTGTTCATCAGTCATGCTTTTGTGAATGCATGACCTGCAAGTAAAACACATTGTTTAAAAAAAATTAGTATACATTTGATTTATCTACCGTAAAGGATGAGAATTCAATACAAATATTAATAAAAAATAAAATGTTAAACTTAAATAAAACATGTCTAATAAAACTAAATAAATTTCTTACCTTGCCCAAAATTAAAACATTTTCACCAAAATGCTTCACTTTCACATCTTGCACCCAACCACATGAAAAATATTTGTACGCATCCAAACTTTTAAATGCTTTTAACTGATCATCAGTGTAAGCACTTTTTGTGAATACTAAGTAGCGATATATGTCGCCGTACACAATTTTTGGAAATAATGTAATATTTCCAGAAAAACCGGACTCGTCACAGTCATACGGATCGACATTATTGATCAATTTAATTTTCGTTAAATAACGAGCTTGCACTTCGCCACTTAAACTACGACAATACACAGACATTTTAACACTGCAAAAATGTAGTACTAAAATATTTACTGTAATAATATTGTTACCAAACTACACACCGATCAACAATGAACTGAATCAGTTTTCAATTTGAAACAGCGCCAAGGAAAATTAGTTCCTGAGATGGCGCTGCGAGCTCCCCCCCAAACATATGATTTCAAGGTCGCTTTCGTCAGGTGGTTGCTCTCGACTTATAAAGGAAATAAACGAATGGTCTCTGAACTTGTGTGTAGTATTTTGACATATCTACTGTTCCATTTTGATTTTCATCATTCATTGACTCACAATTTGGATAATACTCATGTCACACCTTATGATTCTGTGCGATGCTGATGATATGAGTTATTTATTAAGAACTTCGATATTTTCAGACATTGACAAGAGACTTATTAAAGCAAAAAGCATAATTGGAAATTAATTATTATACATTATCTGACGAATATGCAGCATACAATCTTCGTTCTGTTCATTCTCCATAATTATTATTGTTTTAACCTCCAAAAGTGACATGCACGCTCCGTGCCCAACCGTCCGAGCTTGGGCTTGTTGTGCATGCCATAAAGTAAGAAGGTAATATAGAGTCACAGGTTGCCCAGGAAAACGTACAGCACGTGACGTCATGAAAATAGTTCTGCCACAGAACACCGCAGTGCTAGTGTACACTATTATATTGCATTTCAAATTAAATATGAAGGAAATTCAATATTACATTTCAAAATAAAATTGAAAGTAATAAAATATTTAAGTTACTCACGAAAATAAATATTTTTGACAGATATTGTTTCTACCTTTTGAACAAGCAAGGTGAAAGAAATTTGTGTCATTTATCTCATAAAGTTATTATTATTTATCTTGTTCAGTTATTGCAAATATTTGTTTATAGTTAATTACATGTTTTACATAAAACTTGATTGAAAGATTAGATTCATAAGCGACAGCTGAGTAAGATAACGAGATTTAAGAAGTACGAAGAGTTTATAATATTGTTGATATTCTATTTCTTTAAGATTTTCGTTAGCCTTTTTATAAAGTCAGGTAATATATTAATATTTAAATTTACCATAATTTTACTGTTATTTTTATTTTTATAAAGTTAATGAAATGGTAGACATGGTACTTTTTATTGGTAACTACACTGCCCTGTGTGAAATGTCGATTATTGCATAGATGACCTCAATATTGAACACATTTTATTCGATAAATTTTCACTTTGAAAGACCACATTCATGCCTTTAATAATTAAACGATAGAAAAATCTGCAGAAAAACATGAACGACAGCTGAAAAGTGAAGAGATTATGGATAAACGGTATTAAAGAAACGCTTCATAATTAAACGATAGAAAGATCTGCAGAAAAACATAAACGACAGCTGAAGAGTGAGATAACGAGATTTAAGAAGAGTTTATAATATTGTTGATTTTTTATTTCTTCAAGATTTTCGTTGCCTTTTTTGTAAATCCCGGTAATTCATTGATATTTAAATGTTTCCATAATTTTACTGTTATTTTTATTTTTAGAAAATAATGAAATGGTAAAGACATGCTATTCTTTATTGGAAACTACACTGTCCTGTGTGAAATGTCGATTATTGCATAGATGACATCAAGCGAATTACAAGCAGTAATGATAGCTCGGGAGGAAATTATGAATACATAATTATTTACATTTTTATTTTTCATAGAAAAAATACAAATTATAAAGATGATTTCTTTTGGTAATAAATCCGGTCTTAATATTATTATGAGGTATCTTGTTAGTTTCTATTTTCTGTATAACTTTGAAATAATAATAATTCTTGAATAGAGATATCTTTATAATTAATATTTGAATAATTATAATTGTTTATAATTCGTCTAGTTTTAAGAACCACAGTTTAAGAATACCTTTAAGTAAGTTAAATCGTTTTATAACATGTATTATATTGAAACAAATATTTGGGTAATTTCATCTCAATAGTTTGTTGCTCTTTTATTGCTATGTACGTATGTGTTTGTAAAATAATATTTTGAAATATAAGTATATATTTTCAAATACCTTATTTTATTTTATAATTTAATTTAAAAATATTTAAATATACAAAATTGGGCATCATAATCATGTTAGCCTTGGTTAGTTCTGCCACAGGACACCGCAGTGCTAGTGTCGAGCTTGTTTCCATCAGTTTCCACGGTACTTGGTACTCTATATCACGGGGATAAAACTCAAATGTGGTTTTAAATTGTTAGCAACAGCGCCGCCACAACTGCCTGGAGAACTAAAATCTACGTTTTTTTGTGTGTAACTCTCATCTAGTAAAAGAAACGCACCGTTATGCCTTTGTTTATGTTGTGAATGTTTGACAGTCAAACACAAACACGTGCATTGAGTATGCACGCGGTACGCACTAAATTTATAGATATAGCCCCCGAACTCAACAACTTGCCAATTTGATGATGTGATGTAAGTTAATCTCTATAATTATAATTTAAATGACTAAGTTTTATATTATTTCAGAGGATTTTGAACTGCCTGAACAATGTCAAAAAATATAAATTAAAATATAAATGCTAAAAGTGCCAGATTGTGCCAATGCTTACAAAACAAATACTTCCAATAAACATTTCTTCAAATATCCCCAAAAAGAAGACACGCGGAAAAAGTGGTTTCAATTTATAAATTTACAAGAAAATGACAACAAAATTATATATTTGCGAAGATCACTTTGATATCATCTTGCTTCACAAGTACGCTAAAAAAATTGCATAGAAATATTATTCCTACACTGACAAATTCAACTACTAGAACATTGGCTGATTTAAAATCGTTTCCTGAAACATCTTCAAAACGAATTATGTCTCCTGTACTAAATTATGAACCTGAAATATCTTCCGAATTGATTCCAACGATATTAAATTCAACTACTAGAACACTACCAGAGTATGGATCGCTTCCTGAAACATTATAATTAATTAATTAATTACAACTTCTATGGTCACAAAGTCTACTACTATATCTTATCTGTACCAGATTATGAACCGCTTGGCGGAACATCCTCTGAATCGGTTCTACCTTTTAAAGTAACAAAATCATCTACTCCTACTCCTTCTAATTTCATTGATTCCAAAGCAGAAACACCACTAAACGGTAGAAGTACTGTACCCCCAAAATCACGCCGTCGGTTGTTCAATATTGAAAGTTCAGAAGATAGAAATTTGTATTTCAAAGAACGAAGACAAATAAAAAGATTCACATTATCCGATATTCGAATTAGAAAACTGGCAGATCTTACACCTAGAGATTTAAAAATGTATAAAGAAAATAAGCGATTAAAAAATGAAACATATGTTATGAAGAAAAGAAAAGCTGGGTACTTAGTTAAATCCTTTTTCAGTTCAGACTGTGAAAATTGTAAAAGTTGTTTATTGTCACAGAATTTAGAACCGCATCATATTTTCACTATGAATAAGTAAGTAGACGATAAAAAGCGATTAAAAAATGTATCAGGAAATTTGTGTCTGGTTCTAGCACGATATTATATATTTTTTATTAAAAGATTTTGGTTTTGTCTACCAGTAACAAACAAAATTCGATTTTACTTTTCATACTTCTTGTCTTATTCATTTACAAGAAGTTAAAACAGAGATTTTTAAAAATCTTCTCTCTTGATTATTCGAAAATATTTTGATGATATGAATTCAAAAATAATTAAAAAAGCTAAACGTACTTAACGACATTCCTATAAACAAATTTTTTGTGTAATTATGTTTTTGTTCGATATATTTTATACATTTTATACTATTTTTCTGTTAGGTACTACATTTATTTGTTCCTAATTATTGTAATCAAAATGTGATATCTTATTTCAAATAAATTTTAGTTTTAGTTATATAAAAAATGTACTACTTATTTTTAATAGTAATTTTCATTTTAAGCTAGAACATGTCATCAAAATTTGTCTTTGAAAAAGTTCTGAAATTATTTTAACGAAAATAAATTGCTACATTTTCTTAAAATTTTATTTGAAATATTTTTCTCTTTAGGAACTTTTTACAAAAGAAAATTTTGATAACATGCTTTTGTTTAAAATGAAAATACTGTAGGTACCTATTTAATTTAAATATGCCGGTACAATACGCCTCCTGTCATTTTAGTTCATTCCAGGCAGTTGTGGTGCGCTCGTGTCGACACTGCTATTTTTATACATTAAGTTGTGTCTCTTTCCTTCTTAATCCTCTGTGCTCTATATTACCTTCTTACTTTATGGTGCATGCACAGTGCGCACAGCCGAGTATTTTCCGAACGCATCCTGTGCAGTACAAAGTGCACAGAAGTGAATAAACGAACGGTTACTGTGCAACATGTTAAAAATGTGTGCACAGAACTGAATAAACGAACCCACCTTATATATGAACATACATATCAGATAACATTGATAATGGTAAGAAATTATTTAGTGCGGGACATGTTGTGTTCAGTTGAAAAATCTCAGCAATAGTGTTACGACAGACTTCAATTTCAAAGAAACCATATTCTGTGATTTATGTTATAAATTATATTATATTTAGTTCTAACCTATTATGTTACAATTTTAGTTAGATAATACAACATGCGTTATACGCGGAAACTGTGAATGCATAGTAGGAGTTTCTGGCCACTGTAAGCACATTTCTGCACTTGTCTTCGCTATAAATGAAGAAGATTCTTCATCTAAAACAGACCAAACCTGTAAAGCAACTCTCAGTAGCACAATGCGTTATAGGAAAATATTCAAAGAAACAAAAAGACATGTTCTATTTAAAAACCAAATGAAGGATCTTGTAATTTTAATGCCTAGTGCACACGGGGAAACTTTTCACAAAGTTTCCTGAAAAAAGTTTCCAGAAAATGGAGATTTTCTTTGAAAAACTATAAATATGTTTATGATCACATGGCACATTTGACGATTTGACAAATAAGAAGTTAGTTGCACTTCACAATGTTTCCTGAAAACGCCTCATTTTTATATGCGCCGTTAAAACTTTGAAGTTTCCGGAAACTTTTTCCAGGAAACATGTCAAAAAGTTTCTCCGTGTGCACTAGGCATAAGAGGGGAGCGGGGACATCAGCAGAACGGACACTGGCCGAATGGGACAATGGCCGATCGGAATGCAGCCGACGGGACATTGGCCGAAGAAGGGTGGGGGATGAAAATTGAGATGACGTCATAAGGTTTGAATTTGTGCTATAAGTTTGACCACTTGTAAATAGATGTCTCCGATGTGACAGTGGCTTATAAAATGTTTGTTTTGTTGGCGGTGTTTCTTGATTGACATTTAAAATAACCTACAATAATTAATAGCAATCAATCACCAATTATTGATCAGTAAATATAGAATGCAAATGGAATAAATGTGAGATTTAGGTATATCAGCAAGGTACCTAGGTATTAATAATAGGTATTAATAAATAATTATTACTACCTATATTTACTGTACCTATGTATAATAACAACTATTATTATTATTGATTGCAGGTAACTAGTATAAATTTAATATGTGTATAGAAGACAAGATTAGAATATAAAATGACCCAATATTTTTATTCAATACAAATGTATGGTCTAATATTAAAATCTATTGGTTTATGACAGGTGATATTACAATAGATAAGAATGAGGAAATTTTTTGTAATAGTACCTAGGTAAGGTAGGTACTACTTACACCACAACAAAAAAGTAAAACAATATTCTATTTATATATTTTATTGTAAGAACCACGAAGAATATTACAATTTCGCATCTATTCCAATCTATTTATTTTACCTAATAAGTATAGGTAGGTACCTAGGTACTCAATGGACAATGACATAATATTTCTATAATAATTAAACCCACTCGGATCGTCAACAATATCTATTCTACTTTCTACTACATACGGCGTAAATCAAATACCTACTATAAATCTGTTTCCCAAAATCCTACCGAAGTTTCATTTTTATAAAGATACAAGAAAAGGGGAAAATAAATTTGGGTGTAGCTTGGCGGCAAATTTGAATCACGTAAAATTCAATGTAATATTTAAACTGCAAATAAAATCAGAAAGATTTATTTTCATAACATTAAGTAAAGTTCACAAGTATATTAAAAATTTTAACCCAGAAATTTTAACCTATAAAAGAACTGTCACAATTGTATTATACTGGAGCTAAATTACTGTGTGTAAATCTGGCTCAAAAATGAACAATCTGATTGGTCAGCAGAACGCGGCAAATTTGAAAAGCAAATTTTCTTGATTTTGTATAGGTCGTTTCATTTCTAAAACAAGAATAATTGTAGGCAAGTTTAACAGTAATGTACAAAAAAAAAAATCCTAAATTCACTTCTTAATTTATAAATACTTATATATTCGCCTTTAAATGAATTCTGCTTAACAATAATAATTGTCTGTTACACGACTACACACGTTATTTATTTGTTTTAGAATTTGGTACACGTACATTATTAATTTACGCCAACAATTTTAATCCAGTATCTGTTCATAAAGAATAATTTATTTTGTATTTAAAAGAAATAACAAGATACTATTAACTGTAAGTAGGTAGTATAATAATAATTCAATTTAAAAAAAACTGCAGATTTTTTCAGATATATTTTTAATTTCTTTTATATAAGTTGGCGCAAAAGTTAATCACCCGTCTATAGAGAAAAACATACAAATTAAATTATTTTAATAATTATAGGTAGTGTGAACACAATATATTGTTAATAATAAATTATTGTGAAGACTCTGGTGTGTGCGGTCAAACTTTAAATGTTAAATAATAAATAAAGCTGCATGATTCTTCTATATCTCTACTTTCTTCAAATACAATGTCAACAGTAGATACATTTCTCGTAGCCCACAATGGGTTTTGTAAAGACTTCCTAATTCTTCTAGGGTTCCAAGAATTGTGGGATTCTTTCTACTGCGCGCTTTTCTCATTCATAGTTCCAGTTCAGTTAGCCAAGGATAAATAAGTGCAATTTCTGTTTTTATATTCATAATTATCTCTAAATAAGTATTATAAACACGATTTTTTAAAATTCTAAAGTTCTGCATCTTCGTCATAAATTTGTCGTGAACTTGTATTATTTTCTCGTATAATTTTTTCTACAAATCGTCGTCTAAATTTCGCGATATCGCGATGAAATTATTCAATAATGGATGTGCAATATGTGGTTGAATAAATTATTAATGTTAGGTACTAATCCATATTCTCATATTAATCTACCTTGGTTGACGACGACAATGAGACAAAGACGAGGAATACCCAATTCTCGTCTCGCCACGTCTCAAAGAACTCGACTCTTATTTCAATTTCTCAAAAAAATGTATTGCCATCTTATTTAAAACTAAGTAGTAAGTAGTGAATTTATGAATTTTGTTGTACAGTACTGTTAAACTTGCCTTCAATTCTTATTTTAGAAAAGAAACCGAGCTATACAAAATCAAGATAATTTTCTTTTTAAAATTACCGCGTTCTGCTGACCAATCAGATTGTTCATTTTTGAGCCAGATTTACACTCGGTAATTTAGCTCTAGTATTATACAATTGTGACAGTTCTCTTATAGGTTAGAATTTCTGAGTTTTTTTTATAATATTCACATAACTTGTCAAGTTTTAGTTAATATTTATATGAAAATGAATCGTTCTGATTATATTTGCAGTTTCAATACTATTGAATTTTAAGTGATTCAAATTTGCCGCCAAACTACATTCAAATTATATTTTCTCTGTACCTGTATATAAATGGAACTTCTATTGGTGCTCCTCTGATATTTGGGACAAAGTTTTATAAAGGTTTTAAAGTACGTATTTTTTGTATACAGCGTATGTAATAGAGTATAGTAATTGCTTGACCAGGGGATTGGGCTTATATATTAGAAATACTATTTCTGTTTTCATTGAGTAGGTACCTATACTTATTAAGTTAAATAATTAAGATGTTGTTTCATTGTACGAAATTCGTAAAAATAATATATCTACAACTAGATTGATATTTTCAATGAATAAGCGGAATAGATACTAAATTATAATGTTTTTCGTGGTACTTAAAATTTATAAATTTTGCTTTATTTTATTTGTGTTAACCTTACCTACTACCACAGAAAATTTCCTCATTCTTATCCACTGTACTTGTAATTATACCTAAATCAATAGTTTTCCATCATTTTGATATTAGACATAAATTCATATTGAATAAAAAGGTTAATTTTATGTTCCAACTTTGTCTTCCATACAACATATTAAATTAAAACTAGGTACCACAAAGGGTACCACCAATAATAATAGTTATTGTTATTTTAATATAACAATAACCTATGTACCTTGTTTACATAATATTGGTGATTGATTTCAAATTGCTTTTGTAGGTTATTTTAAATGTCAATCAAGAAATATTATGACCAACAAATCAAACATTTTATAAACCACTGTCACGTTTAGAGACATATATTTACGTGTAGATAAACTTTAAGTATAAACTCAAACCTTATGACGTCATCACAATTTTCATCCCCACCCTTATTCTGCCAATGTCCCATCGGCAGCATTCCGTTCTGCCATTGTCCCATTCGGCCATTGTCCGTTCGGGTGATGTCCATACACCCCATAAGAGTACGTTTGCCTGTCAGCGACAATTGATTTGTACCGGTCTTACGTAGAACTACTTCCGAAAAGAAACAAATATTCCTAATAGATGGCCGAACACTGCATCATAGCACTGCTCGACAAGGGAAACGGGAGGTGATTTATAGTAAACATACCGCTATTTTGCTTATCTCACTATCTGATCTCTGATCTGCTCGACTGGTTGGACTGTGTGAAGAAATTTTGCCGAAATGCGGACTTTTACACTTTTAGTCCGCATCGTATTATTTGTTCTTATCTTTATTCAAAAATTTAGAATAAGAACTTTGTATATCTTTATCCGTTCACGTAATTTTTAAGTTGAATTTCAACAAAAGAATGATTATAAACAAATAACATTTTAATGTAAATGTATATAAATAATTTTTCTTCGTATACAAGTGTTTACTAAATTTGTCTCAATCGATTATGTAATTTGTTATTAGAATTTTTAAAAAATGATAAATACAAATATTGTAGCGTCTAAAAAGTACTTTATTTTCAATCTTTTGAATAAGGAATATATAGGTAGTGAAATATATTTTCAATCAGAATTTTCGCAATTTTACTACAGTAGCAGATCAGAATTTTTTGCATTGTGTATTGAATTCGGTTTTGATTTGAAGTACTTTTTGGACGCTGCAATGTTTGTGGTTACCATTTCTTATTATTTCTAATAACAAATGAGATAATCGAGTGAGATAAATATTAAAATTTTTGTGTTATGCTTTTATTATAAACAAACGACATGATGATAAAGAGTAAACTTGAGTGGTTGAGTGCCATGCACTTTTATGCAATGCAATGGTGACTTCAACATGATACTTTGTACCTGTTTATCTGTTAGGGTTAATTGCATCTTTAATACTATAAGAGGCTTACAGTAATTACAGTTAGTTTAGTTTTGAATTTTAGCCATTATATCATAGTACCGATTAATTTGGTAAGCAGAAATTTATGCAAAATATACAAGAAATTATTATATAAAAGAAATTATTTAGTCGTATACACGGCAACAGTTTCACGACACGTATAGTTGCAGTTCCGAAGTCCTGAATCATGCATTGTCATTTGTCAGTCACACTTCATCCCATGTGTAGGTTCTATTTTTAGTTTCTATGTTTTTTTTCAATTGTTGAAACATATAAATATAATTAATACTTTTATCTACGACTGTTGTTAAAAGTGGACCTTTTAACGGTTGCTTAGCAAGTTAAAAGTGTTTAGCAACGTGTTAAAAGTTATTTTGTTTATACTTTTAACACGTTGCTAACGATTTGTATCAATAAATCAACAAATATAATATTACCTGTCGAAATATCATTCTTCAATTTTTAGTTTACACTAAGAAGGTCGTAGATAAAATATTGTATGATTTTGTCATTCGTGGGGTTTCTTCCCCACTCATTCATAAAATATCACTTTTAACATTTATATCATAAATAACTATTATGACATCATCATGATAGGAATAGATACATGAATAGTATTTTGTGTACCTAGGGAGGGAAGCGTGCTATTAATCCCGCGGGCGAAGCGGCGACCCGAGTCGAAGGCGAGTCCGAGCGAGGGCGCCGGCTTCGCTCAAGGGAGTAATAGTTATTACTCCCGCGGGCAAAGCGGCGGCCCGAGCGAGGGCGCCGGCTTCTCCCAAGGGAGGAATAGCCTTTCCTCCCGTGGGACTCACAATATTTTACGTCACGAGGGTTGTATATCAGGCAGCCAACATTCAAACCACCAGCCCTATGAATATTACAATTACGAACTGCCCGAACATGCAGTTCATTGTTCAGAAATAAAAGATTTATATAATAATTTTTTAATTAAAAAATTTTTGTTTTAATTTTTTGTTAGTTTTTGAATTTTTCTTTAATTTTTAATTTATAAAGTCTCGAAATCACCTTTCTTGCAAGCGGGAGGAAAACACTGTTTCCGCCCTCGCTAGTACCTGATGAAGTAAATATTATAAAGAATGATTTATTTCGTCATGTGTTATACGATCGAATACTAGCACACGACATCCCGCTTGCTTACCTATGAAAAGTTCATACTCAAAAATTTTGACCTAGTACTAAAACCTCCCCTTATGGAATATGAGGCGGGCGGTAAAAGTTTGTTGAAAGTATGAAAACAAATTCAGAAACATTGAAATATGCGATATTCGGTGTATTGTTTAGAAACAATAATGGACCAATAATTAGCCAATAGGGAGCGGGTGGAGCGTGGAGATTAACCCTTCCGTAATTAGCAATGTGTACCGTTAATTTTAAGCAGTGTTATATTTTACTAGAAATTCAAAATTCTATGTTTTGTGTTTCCTAACAGTGTAGACGTGAATATTGAGTGTGGTTTTTATTAAAGAATATTTTCTATTTTATTTCACTTGTGTTTGTGCAATATTTGAACAATTACATTATGGGTAAAAAAAGTGAAATTCGCGCGTTTCGAAGTCGTAAACGTCAGAAACAACGCTTTTCTTTATCTGAATTCAGGTATGTTTATGTTTTCTTGGATTTTTTTTTAAATAAAAGTAAAATAAATAACATTTTACCATCAATATGTGTAGTAGTTTTGAATAAAAATATCGAGTGACACTTACTTCAGCAAATTTAAATTGATTAAATCTTATTTGCATTCTACTATCAAAAAGGATAGCTTACATTCAGATTGAAAACTATACGGTATCAAAAATTAATACAGATGAAGTTAAAAAAATTTGCTTATATGAAAGCGCTAAATATTTTAATATTGTTCTGTATTAGTTTCAGAATTTTGTATTATACATATTCTGTTAAACATTGTTTGTTATAATATATTTCAGAAATATGAATAACACAAACAGCTGTGGTTATATTCTGATTCATTTCAAATTTGCTACGGTTCATGCCCGCCCATGCTGCATTACCGATCCGATGTGGTGGACATCTGTGTAAGAAAGGGAGAACTATTTGTCGACAAATTTTGCTACTCAAGACAAATATTTTACTTTATTTTTTGTCATCATTTTCTCAAAAACTAGTGCATCAATCCAGATGAAATTTTACATTTGTCACACATTGTACATACTTTACTCGATGAGATAAAATTTAACTGGTTTTTTTATCCAGTTGGCAAAATAAAAATTATAATTTCTTCAACAATAACATATAATGAATCAAAATATATTCATCGAGTAAACAAAAAAATATGCTTCATAAATATGTATATTATGGGGGTATATTGTTTCAAAGAAATGAGAAAATGATGACAAAAAAATGTCATTATTGCGTATACTTTCCGCCATACAGCAACGCACTTTTGTCTTTTGAGTAAAGGATCAAGAAATAAGTTTGAAAAACAAAAGCCTTATTGGCTAAAGTGTAGAATAGGTGTTTAAAAGGAATTTCGTTTTTTTTGGTGTCAATCGGTTAGGATTAGGGCCCATTTTGTTAATTTTAGGGTAAAATTTTTGACAACTGTCAACACTGGTTATGCTGAAAAATTAACAGATTAAACATGTGATTTAACGTTTTTATACATTTATGCAGTGGCGCACCCAGGATTGCATGTTGGGGGGGGCTAAGAATTTTTTTATGAAACCTGTAGTACGACACAAGAAAGAAATGCGCCGCAGGCGAATTTTTTTAGAGTTCAAGGTCAAACACCTTTAAATTGAAAGTTTCATTTTTTTAAAGATAAACAGTTGCACGTTTTACTCTCTTTCTTGTGCACAGACATTGTTTTTTCGGAAGCTCTCTTGATATAATTTCATAAGAACGACTCTGAGCAGAGTCATGTCAGTTATATAGAAAAATACATATATTTTAATTTTAGTTCATATTTAATGTATCAGTTCTTTCTTTCATCTTTTTAGTTTCACTCCCAAGTGCACCGTTGTTTAAGTTCAAAATTTCACCACAAGGTTCGCATTCTTAATAAAATATCCCAATAATCGTACACATGCGTTATACGGAGTGTATATTATTGTATAATTTGAACTATTTGAATTTAAGATAATCATAAAAACAGATAAAAGGCGATTATTTTTAGTCTTCAGTGAACTTAAATAATCTTACATAATGTTTAAAATGTTTAATGAAAAAATTTGAAAAATGTCCAGTCGTCTGGGGGGGGCTCAAGCCCCACGAGCCCCCCCCTTGAGTGCGCCCCTGCATTTATGTAATAGAGATATCAATAAATAAATATACTTGCTTTTCTTAGTTTTCGAAATTATTTGACATAAATACAATATTACATTTGTTTTAGATTAATATAAATTTCAATAGTGTTTGCAATGTTAAAAACATGGATACAAAAAAATGCGAGTTTGTGGGGCTCTAGTACGGTTTTGTTAGCTTTGTTAGTGTAGCAAATACCAAAACCGAGTTTGTGGGGCTCTATTACGGTTTTGTTAGCGTTGTTAGTGTAGTAAATACCAAAATCGAGTTTGTGGGGCTTTATTTTTAGCCATTTTGACACATTGAGGTTAACCAAAAAAATTTCATTTTCTTCAAAAAATCATGTTAAAAACACTCTTCCGCATTTTCTCTTAAACACCTATTCTACATTCCAGCCCTCTTATTTTGCGACAAGAATTTGTATTTATTCCTGTATTCGTGATAGTAGCAGATGATTCATTAGTTGAGATGCGATATTGCTAAAACATAAAAATGACAAAATAAACACTGAATTCTTACTTTTTCACGTATCAGTACACTATTACTTTCGGAAAAATTGTTGGATGATATGATGGATTTCGTGGATTATCCGATTTTTCATTTCAAATGAAATGAGCACTGGTTCCCAGCGCTTTTCGTCAATAATTCTCAAAATACAATTAATAAATAGATTATAAAACTTGATAAAATATTTTTACAGTTATGTAGGTACCTACTTACGAAGTTCGTTTTACTCTTTGATCCAAGATCCATCACGCCAGGGCAGCGCTGACTACTCATGTGCAAACCGCCTATATTATTTGTTTGAGGTTATATTTTAGTATATCAAGCAAAAGTGTTACAGAATGTTAATTATTTAATATTATTTCCTGAAATAACCTATAATGACACTCTATAAAATATAATACACATTAAACTCTATATTATTGAGATAAACCAAAACACAATGACAGCTGGTACTATGTTATCCCCAGTGACCTCTATACCGTGAGTTTATTTTAACATGAAACATAGGATTTTGTATATCCATGGTTACGAATTTGACAGCAATGTATCAGAGTGTCCTTTTTAAAATGAAACATAGGGAGTCAAATAAACTGCATTATTATAATTAAAGATTAAATAAGTTAACAAAATAATAATGAAATTTACACAAATAAACAAGGAAATAAATTAATTACAATAAATTTTCAAAAATTCCGACATTAACTACTAAACAATAACCCAAAGGATGATAAAATTCTTGAACAACATTAGTTATTTGGGCAGGTGTTATTGTTTCAGAAATGTTATTAATTTGAACTTTTAATTAAATGTAAATTTGCCCGCCTCCAGTATCTACAATTTTGCGAATTTACTTCCCCATGTAAATAAAAAGTTGCTTCATGTAAATAGTATATTCGGCAGCAAATTTGGGTTAATATTAAGTTTTTCAAACATTATTTCACTAAAATTTATTCTGCGCTTCGCATCGTACACAATTAATTCCTGATGGTGTTGAAAATGAAATTATTTAAAATGTTTCTTTTTACTTCCTTGTACGGAGTAATAAGGAAGTATTGTAATCCCGAAAAATTTCAGTTTTCAGATTTTGATGGAAATATCCGTTTTGACCCTTTCTGAATCCATTATGACTAGTTTCGTCGTGACGTCTGTACGTACGTATGTACGGACGTATGTGTGTCGCATAACTCAAATACGGTTAGACGTAGAAAGCTGAAATTTTGTATTTAGGACTGTTATAGCATCTAGTTGTGCACCTCTTATTTTTGGTTTCAATCTATAAACCGGAAGTAGTACTTTTTAAAAATATTTTGATAAATAATTAATTTTAGACAATTTTTTTATTTTAAATGAAAGATTATGTGATTATTATCTACAATCGGTATTTTATAAATTTTTCTGTATCTTCTATCATTTAAGAATAATTAAAGTATATATTTATAATTTAGTATTTCTGTATCTTGTAGTCCATGATCGATTAAGTATTAAGTATTTTTTTTACAATTTTTATTAATTACTTAAAAACCAAAGCAACGATTTTCTTTATATTTTCATATCTTATATAGACGTATCTTGCCTGTTTGCATAAAAAATATGAATTCATAAGACCACTATACTTCTAAGTTATAGGTAAAATACTTTAATTTTTGAAACCTAAATTTCGATAAAAAATTATATTTCAAAAACAGGAGCAACGATATTCTTAATTTTTTTTATATGTTATATATATTCATACCCTCTACCTACAAAAACAATATGAATGCATAAGACCACTAAACCACCGAGTTATACTAAAAAAATGATAAAAATACATTATTTAATTTTTTTTCTGCCATATGTATACAGAAATATAAGTTTCAAATATCTTACTTCATAGAATACAATGTTTTTTATAATACATATTTTTATTAGGTTCAAATTATGCTTAGCACCTGCATAAAAAAATAATATATAATTCTTCAAATTCTTATTGTTGTTTTGCCGGCAAGTGCTGACACATAGACAAGTGGACAACAGTGGTACTGCTACAATTTCCAGCTATTCTGTCCTTGTCTGCTGCTGTGCTGCTTGTTGATTTCTTTTGCAGTTTTTCTGCTAGACAATAATAAATTCACGACTCACAGGTACAGAATCTTATTGGAGTACAACTGTTGTGATAGTTTCAAAGTCAGATTAATAAAAAAAACTGATTAATGATTGATTGTTAAATAATTTAAAATATATATTTTAACATTCAAACTATACTTCCGTTGAGATATTTTTTTATAAAAACTACTTACTGAGTAGAGCTGCGTAAAAAATGTTTTAGTTAATATTTTTTTTAGCAAAAATCAGAGTGATCTTTAGTTTTAAAAATTGGTAAATCTTGAAATAGATTTATTGAGAGATCGATCAATTAAACAATTATTTATATTATTTGTCTAAATAATCAATTTTTATTTATGTATGGTACAGGATTGCATTTACCTATTTCATTACTGTGTAACACTGTATTTAGTATTATTTAACTAGCGTCAGGCCCCGCTACGCGGGCCTTCAGTTAGGTCGCGCTGCCGCGCGACGAGGGGGATTCGCCCGCTTCGCGGGCTCAAGCTCCGCGGACCCTGAATATGAGACGATTCGGCACTTCGTGCCTCAATTATATCAATTTTAACATTATTTAGACTCTACCGAAAAAAATTGTATGATGAAATTATAATTACCTATGTAAAATTATTCTCCTTCCTTCTTCAATATAAATTTTAGTTAAGCCATAAAAATTTTAGTATAGAACTACGCAGGCCTTCAGCTAGGTCGCGCTACCGCGCAACAAAGGGTATTTGCCCGCTTCGCGGGCTCAAGCTACACGGAATCTGAATATGGAAGGATTCGGCACTTCTAGATCTTTAATTTGACATCAAACTCGATATTGTTTTTTAAAAAATAAAAACAGATGTCAATCGTCTGCCACCATTTTAAATAATTTTATTAATAAGGTAGCCTTGATTTTTTAACCCTTTAATTTTTAATCAAATTCGATTTGATTTAATAATTTAAAAAAAACAAATGACAATCGGTCGCCATTTTCAACAATTTAATAAAGTAGTGCTCACCTTATTTTATCTATTAGGTAGCCCATGTCAGCCCTTTAATTTGATATCAAACTGATATAATTCTATATTGTTTTTGATAAAAATAAATGACAATCGTCGGTCACCATTTTAAATAATTTTATTAATTAGTAGCCCTTATCCAGCCTTTGAATTTGATATCAAACTCGATATGATTTTTTGATAGAAACAAATGACAATCGTTGGTCGCCATTTTCAACAATTTTATAAAGTAGTGCTCACCTGATCGATTTATATTATTTTATTAATTAGGTAGCCCATTTTCAACCCTTTAATTTGATATCAAACTTGATATAGGTAATTCTATATTGTTAAAAAAAAATAAATGACAAACGTCGGCCACCATTTTAAATAATTTTATTAATTAGGTAGCCCTTATCCAGCCCTTGAATTTGATATCAGACTCGATATGATTTTTTGATAAAAACAAATGACAATCCTTGGTCGCCATTTTCAACAATTTTATAAAGTAGTGCTCACCTGACCGATTTAAATTATTTTATTAATTAGGTAGCCCCGGGTAGCCCATTGTCAGCCCTTTACTTGATATCTAACTTGATATAATTCTATATTGTTTTAAAAAAAAAATAAATAATTAGGTAGCCCTTATCCAGCCCCTGAATTTGATATAAAACTCGATATGATTTTTTAATAAAAACAAATGACAATTATTGTTGGTCGCCATTTTCAACAATTTTATAAAGTTAGTGCTCACTTGGTTTAATTTAATATCAAACTCGATATTGTTCTATATAATATTTTTTAATGCAGGTCGTTGACCTTCAATTTTAACAGTTTTATAAAGTACCTAGTGTTCCTGTAACCCTTTACTTTAGCATTCTCCATGAGTTTGTGATACTTTCCGGTGAAAAAGTTCCTTTTTCGCTTTTTTATTTTCAAATAATGTTAATAATTTTTTCTTTGAATGTACCTAAACTTCTGACATCTTTTGTTGGAACTGTACTTGAAATGGCTGTCAAAATAAAATAAAATTTTAAAAAATACTAATATTGATAAAAATACAAAAAATGATTCTTTCGATTATTACTTTAATATAATTTACAAATTGCTTATATTACTAATTATAACTTAAGATACATGCATCTGAAATATCGCATTGTAAACTGTAAACGTCAGTTTGACAGAACATAGCATTGTTTTTTTCCCAAATATGTTAACAATTTTTACCCTGAATGTACTAAAACTTCTGACATCTTTTTCTGTGACTGTACTTTGTAATGACTGTCAAAATAAAATAAATTTTTCAAAAGTAGTACTAAAATTGATGAAAATATTAAAAATATTTACGCTCCTTCTATTATAACTCAATAAAATTAACAAATTTCTTCTATTAATTATATTAATTAAGAAAAGTGCATTTGAAATCTCGAATTGTAAACGTCAGTTTGACACAATGTAGCATTGTTTTTTATGAACATTTGAGCATTCAAAACTCTGATTCACTGATGAAATCTCAGTTTTTCATTAATAACCAAAAAACTATTCTATCTGGAACATTGAGACCTGGTCGCATGGACTCCCTATTAATCCCTTACTATGTGTACCAATTTTTAAATCGATAGATTAAACCATTCATTTGTTATTAACGAAAATCAAAAAGTCAGTTTTTGGCATTTCTCTCAAACAAAAGAAAATCAAAAACAATTGAACTATACAAAGGTTTTTGCGTCTCGACACTCTCTATCACCTTGTAAAAAAATCATGAAAATCGGATAATTCGTTCATAACGTTGTGCAGTTGTAAATGCGTTGCTAGTTTGACGAAAAAATCAACAACTTTAAGCCTTTTAGTATATAAGATATTTAGAGATATATTATATAATTTGAGTGAATTCAGTTTGTGTAATTACTATTAAATTTTATATAAAATGTAAATTGTATATTTCATTTTCTTAGAATTTTTCATGGGGGGCGGTCACCCTCCAATTTCCCCCACGCCACAATTCTTCATCAGTTTACCTTTATTGAATATTGAAATGAATTTAGTACCTATATCATTTTCATTCGTGTCAATAATATACTTGCTATTTAGCTCCTATTTTGACCTTATCCCCAAAGAGTAGCCCAAAAATGGTAATAAATTGAAAACGAAATAATATTTAATTGAATTGAAATATTTGTACTTTTGCGCTCTGAATTTTTAAATAATTACTATCAGTAATATGCATTTAAGAATTACGTAAAATATACTTATAATCATAATTAGAAACTTGAACTTGGTTTGTGTATTTAATTTTATTAGAAATGCAAACATACACGCAACAAAAAAATAACAGTTTTTAAATAACAGAAACAATTATTTAAATTGCTGTCATAAGATAAACAAGAAGTATATATTTGACAGGGTCGTCTAACATCTACCCCTATACACATACACGTTTCGTATAGGTAATAATCAGGTTAAGTTTAATTTTTTTAGAAATTAGAGTTATTGTTCGGTACTATTTTACTGAACTTTTCATTATTCAGACAAGTAGCTAAAAAAAAGTTGGAAAGAGCAAAAATATAGAACAAATACCTACACTGTTACTAAAATTTTATTTATAAAATTATCACTTATAATATCACATGTGCATTAATTCTTTCCGGAAAATTGTTCGAGTGCTTTCCAAAACAACGTCTTAATTAGCTCGAGTGGTACAAGAGAGCTAATTATGTTGTTGGAATGCACGATAAAAAATTTCCTGGACATGAATTAATGCACGAGTGCATATTCGGTAAGAAAATCGCAATGACACCGCCGCTCTATTTTTGAATTATTTTTACAATAGAAACTTGAAATATTTACTAAATTTGAATTTAACATTAATAAATATGTATTATTTACCTTATTATTTGCTTATTTACACTCAAAATGACAATTTAACCAATTTTTAATTTAATGTCAAAGTGACAGATGACGAAAATTTTCCACTTATTAAGTTAAAGTTACTCAAGCTACTAGTAAAAAGTTTCCGATAAAATTTTTATATAGCCATTGTTACTATTATTGTAATCCATTTATCCATTGGCTGTTATTTGTGTCATGCGATTTTAATCATAAACTTTTTAAATCCGTCCATCCACGCACAGACATTGAGAAAATGGTCAAAACGGATTCAGTTGATCTCAAAACATGTATTTCCGCAAAAAAATATCTAGACTTACTTTTTTATACTATGTATTTTGAAATGATTTGTTTTATGAAATCGTACAACAATGAGTTACTTTAGCTCCGCATTTTTTGACCGATCAGAGCGCTACCTATTTGTTGTTACGACTCGTAATCATCATTTGATTCGTGAATTCGTGTTGACATTTTGCGATTTCATAAAAAATGTAATATTATATACAGGTTGGTGGAGGTGAAATGCGATCATAGGGACATATAGGACGCATCTTGATATACGTGGAATACTGTCAATGTCAAAGTAGCTGTCATATTATTTAAATTTTTATTTTACCCGTGGAACAATTTCTTGGCCAGATAGGCTTCAAACTTATCTTCCCAAAAATTTTTCTTGTGGTGTTATATTAAATCTAAAATTTATTGTTGTCAAGAAGAAAGAGCGACAACCCTGGATGAACTGCAAATTAAAATTTTGATGCATTTGCAACAATTACGTCACAAATGTTAAATAATGTTAGAACTGGATTTTATAGTCGTTTAGGCTATACTGTTTGGCAGAGGGAGGAAATTTGTTTGAATATTTATTGTAAATTCTAGCTTTATAATTTATTTAACATTTTAAAATAAATAAGTTCCT
The DNA here is from genome assembly GCA_947534325.1 of Agonum fuliginosum. NCBI lineage: Eukaryota > Metazoa > Arthropoda > Insecta > Coleoptera > Carabidae > Agonum > Agonum fuliginosum. The sequence continues at coordinate 18,760,220 of OX384031.1, read as the reverse complement.
GCTTTCTTTTCATAATAATTACTTTTACAATAGGTACTAACATTCAACATGCACTTTTAGATTTTAATATTTTTTCTGTTATTCATTACTTTTTTGTCAAACAAATTTACATTTCTTCGTTTTGTGACACTACGAAATATATCAAGATACCTGGCATGCAAGTTCGATTGTCAAATTGTCATGTTTGTTCCCTATGTTCGCATATCACCTCCACCAACCTGTATATAATAATACGTATCTTGGTCTAAAATTATTTTTTATTACTGATGTATATATATTTTTTTCGTCTAGCGCCTCGAAAAATAATATTCCACATTAGTAATATAAATCCTTCTTTATAGGCTTGTACATTAATGATGTAATATAATATGTAATTTTTGTACTTTATAAATATATAAATATTGATAAAGAACTTTGTAGTTCATATTAATTCTTTTAGATCTCTCTGAAAAATCCTATATACTATCTAGTCCTCGTTAGAAGCGATTATTGAAATGTATATTGGGGTTTTTCTATTGTTAGAAAAGTACTGTTCCAGTTACAGGTATAAAGCGGGCGGCATTCTATGAACACCCTAGCAAAGTTATATTATATCTTATATCTAATGTTTCTGGTAGATTTATTTATCGCATTGCTGTATGTAAACATGGAACACATCTTCAGTAATTGAGTTACAAATAACTATTTAGAAAATAATGTGATGCAGGTGATTTTTTTGTTCAAGATTAATCTATCAATTGAAAATTGGTCCCTTTTCATGTGAAGACATTAATAGAATTAATTTTTTTTGAAAAATGAGCACGTAATAAGTATATTTCTCATTTCTCCATCATAATGTAGAGCTTTACATTGTAACAATGATTTCAATGAACTCGTTGGGCATGGCAACAATGTTAAACTTGTGATAAGATTATGTTTCATTGTAGCAAAATAGATAAATAGTATACATACGTTTACTTTATTATAAATAAATTAGTTGGGTATAAAAATTAATACAAAACAACAATTTTAGCAGAACAACATGCAAGTAGAAAAAATAGCTAAAAATCAAATAGAATTTCAATTTTTGTTTACAATTGGTAATGTTTATACATACATTATTCATTATAATATAATTATTAAATGCCTAGAATTCAAAATATAATTTCCATATTAATCCATAAGTTTTGAAATATATTTGTTTGTTTCGTTTCGATTTTTATTCAATAGCAGAAATTGATACTTTCAAATTTCATAATATTCGCGCCATATGCAGAGGTTTGAAACTCAACTAACCAGCGTCGACTAGTGCCATCTACCAACACGAATATTTAATATCTCCGACCTCTATTGAATTAAGTTTAAAACAAGATCGATTGCTGCGACATCTTCAGTGCTAGAAACAAAATACTCGGCAGTGATATTTAACGTTAATCGCAATGGCCAATGGCCACAGCAAAACATGTGACATGTAACAGCGGTCCTTCTTAAGACTGGGTTATGAGTACGAATGGTTGCCTGCTAACAGTAATTATTTTAATTTGTACCGCATTCATTAATGGCAATACTGAGAAAAATAATCATTAGATATATGATTTAACAAAAATAATATGTAGTGGGTCGATATATTTTCATAATAAATAGCATTAAATCAACATTAAATATTTGTGAAAAGTATTAAATTATCGAACTTATCACTATATAAACGTATGGAGCCACTAGATTATATTTTTTAATGAATTTAGGAAGTTAGACCATTAAGAAATATACTTTGATATTAAAATGCAATACAAAATACTATAAATGTAGTTTGAGTAGCTCTCAAGAGCAGAAAAAGTTCAGGCATTCTCTCATAGATGGACGATTGTCGCTTTTACATTTGGCGCTGAAGTTTTCGAATTTCAAGCTGCCATTGTATTGTATATTTGTGTTAGAATCTCGTTAAAAGCGCTATCATAGTTTTTCTTATATTTTGCACTTATTTGATTATTATTTGTTAATTGTCGTTAATGTCGTTACTTTTTCTCGTTAGTGTGTGTGTGTGTGTGTGTGTGTGTGTGTGTGTGTGTGTGTGTGTGTGTGTGTGTGTGTGTGTGTGTGTGTGTGTGTGTGTGTGTGTGTGTGTGTGTGTGTGTGTGTGTGTGTGTGTGTGTGTGTGTGTGTGTGTGTGTGTGTGTGTGTGTGTGTGTGTGTGTGTGTGTGTGTGTGTGTGTGTGTGTGTGTGTGTGTGTGTGTGTGTGTGTGTGTGTGTGTGTGTGTGTGTGTGTGTGTGTGTGTGTGTGTGTGTGTGTGTGTGTGTGTGTGTGTGTGTGTGTGTGTGTGTGTGTGTGTGTGTGTGTGTGTGTGTGTGTGTGTGTGTGTGTGTGTGTGTGTGTGTGTGTGTGTGTGTGTGTGTGTGTGTGTGTGTGTGTGTGTGTGTGTGTGTGTGTGTGTGTGTGTGTGTGTGTGTGTGTGTGTGTGTGTGTGTGTGTGTGTGTGTGTGTGTGTGTGTGTGTGTGTGTGTGTGTGTGTGTGTGTGTGTGTGTGTGTGTGTGTGTGTGTGTGTGTGTGTGTGTGTGTGTGTGTGTGTGTGTGTGTGTGTGTGTGTGTGTGTGTGTGTGTGTGTGTGTGTGTGTGTGTGTGTGTGTGTGTGTGTGTGTGTGTGTGTGTGTGTGTGTGTGTGTGTGTGTGTGTGTGTGTGTGTGTGTGTGTGTGTGTGTGTGTGTGTGTGTGTGTGTGTGTGTGTGTGTGTGTGTGTGTGTGTGTGTGTGTGTGTGTGTGTGTGTGTGTGTGTGTGTGTGTGTGTGTGTGTGTGTGTGTGTGTGTGTGTGTGTGTGTGTGTGTGTGTGTGTGTGTGTGTGTGTGTGTGTGTGTGTGTGTGTGTGTGTGTGTGTGTGTGTGTGTGTGTGTGTGTGTGTGTGTGTGTGTGTGTGTGTGTGTGTGTGTGTGTGTGTGTGTGTGTGTGTGTGTGTGTGTGTGTGTGTGTGTGTGTGTGTGTGTGTGTGTGTGTGTGTGTGTGTGTGTGTGTGTGTGTGTGTGTGTGTGTGTGTGTGTGTGTGTGTGTGTGTGTGTGTGTGTGTGTGTGTGTGTGTGTGTGTGTGTGTGTGTGTGTGTGTGTGTGTGTGTGTGTGTGTGTGTGTGTGTGTGTGTGTGTGTGTGTGTGTGTGTGTGTGTGTGTGTGTGTGTGTGTGTGTGTGTGTGTGTGTGTGTGTGTGTGTGTGTGTGTGTGTGTGTGTGTGTGTGTGTGTGTGTGTGTGTGTGTGTGTGTGTGTGTGTGTGTGTGTGTGTGTGTGTGTGTGTGTGTGTGTGTGTGTGTGTGTGTGTGTGTGTGTGTGTGTGTGTGTGTGTGTGTGTGTGTGTGTGTGTGTGTGTGTGTGTGTGTGTGTGTGTGTGTGTGTGTGTGTGTGTGTGTGTGTGTGTGTGTGTGTGTGTGTGTGTGTGTGTGTGTGTGTGTGTGTGTGTGTGTGTGTGTGTGTGTGTGTGTGTGTGTGTGTGTGTGTGTGTGTGTGTGTGTGTGTGTGTGTGTGTGTGTGTGTGTGTGTGTGTGTGTGTGTGTGTGTGTGTGTGTGTGTGTGTGTGTGTGTGTGTGTGTGTGTGTGTGTGTGTGTGTGTGTGTGTGTGTGTGTGTGTGTGTGTGTGTGTGTGTGTGTGTGTGTGTGTGTGTGTGTGTGTGTGTGTGTGTGTGTGTGTGTGTGTGTGTGTGTGTGTGTGTGTGTGTGTGTGTGTGTGTGTGTGTGTGTGTGTGTGTGTGTGTGTGTGTGTGTGTGTGTGTGTGTGTGTGTGTGTGTGTGTGTGTGTGTGTGTGTGTGTGTGTGTGTGTGTGTGTGTGTGTGTGTGTGTGTGTGTGTGTGTGTGTGTGTGTGTGTGTGTGTGTGTGTGTGTGTGTGTGTGTGTGTGTGTGTGTGTGTGTGTGTGTGTGTGTGTGTGTGTGTGTGTGTGTGTGTGTGTGTGTGTGTGTGTGTGTAACGATAACTCAAATACCACTGAGTAAAAAAATTTGAAATTTTGTATATAATATTCTGACACCCTAGATTAGATCTGATTAGATTTTGGTGTTGATCGTGCAACCGGAAGTTATAGTTTCTTGAAGATCTGAATAGTTTTTTTTGTAATATCCTCAAAATTTATGAATTAATAGGAATTTTTTAAATAACATTGTATACTAAATGTTACTGTCTACAATATGTATTGTTGAAAACGTTGTTTCTATCTAGCACCATTTTCCAATTACAAGAAGTTAAAAATTCTACAAATTTGTTACAATTTTGATTTATCTGCCTACCTATGAAAACAAAAAATAAAATATTTGAGTGTTAATGTCATATGAATTTTTGACTTTTTGGCAAATAATTGAAATGGAAAATATGAAATATCATTTATTATTTATAAGGTCATTATAAACTTTAATAATATTATAAAAACTACAATTCTCGAATTCCCTTCTACAATGGTATATTTGTGAGTAAGTACACAATGGTATATTTGTGAGTAAGTACCTTCATACATACTTAGTAAAATAGTAGAGTATATGGCGAGAGCGAGAGGTCATGTGTTGGCCACATCGGATTTTTGTAATAAATGTGCACGCAAAATGAACTGAAACTTGCTTGTTTAGAGGGAGCAAAACGCGTTTTTGCTTCCTCTAAACAAGCATGTTTCAGCACTTCGGGAGGAACGCTTTTGCTCTCTCGGGTGAATTGACAGCACTCGACTGATTCTCGGGCTGCCTGCGGGAGCAAAATCGAGTTTTCCTCCCTTGGTGCATAATGTACTATGGTATTGGTAGAAACTCTAATTCCTAATAAACCTACAAAATATCACAAAAATAACAAGGCTTTTAGCCTTACATAATTATGAATTATGACTATGAAATAGTTATTTGTTTTACCAGGCAAAAAAATTACACATTTACTGCCGGGGCTAGTAAATATGTTCGTTTACCATGTTAAATATGATTTTTTCGCTGATTGTTATACAAATTAATATTAATTTAGTGATTTTTAATTATCAATATTTTGACAGATATCGCGCCATCAAATTATTGCTATGCGCGTTTTTTGAACCATTGGTGTCACCTGTCAATAAAATAGCAATCGCTCAACGAAGGCATAGCAACAATCTGCAAAAAATAATGTGTTTAACATGGCAAAAATATAGATTTACTGCCTAAGCTCGACTGTGCCTCGTCTATGAAACTCTAGCCGCGACAGTAAAACAATTATTTTTTTAACTAGTTAAACAAGTAGGTAACTACTTTTCAAAACAATCGATCAACAAACGCATAGCAACCGTTCAATAAACGCGCATATAATAACATAATTGACCTATCCTGTCAGAAGGAGTGAGTGCGATAGATACAAAGTAACATTGTGTTGAGTGAGACAGCAAACTGGTGCGCAGTACGCTGTGCGCATGCTTGTGGCAAAAGGAAGTGACGTCAATAGACCAATCCTGGTGATGCGGTCGTATTTTGACAGATTTGTGCAAATATCAAAATTTAATTTCAATTTTTTTTTACGATTTTATTAACTTGTTTCATGCCTGTTGCGTAATAAATTGTTCAAATTGCATAATGTCATTAAATTTAATTAAACTTTTCCCCTACATTTAAAAAATTTAAAATAAGAAATGTCAAACTTCAACTAACCGCACTTTCTATTGTCATAGCGTACTGCGCAGCAGTTTTGCCGTCTCACTCAACACATGTTACTTTGTATCTATCGTATTCACTTCCTCAATGCCCAATGCCTAAGCATGCGCGCGCAACTGAAGTTCAACAGGATAGGTCAATTTGATGGCGATACCTGTTAAAATATTGGAAATAATAACAAAATTAATATTAATTAATAACAATGAGCGAAAAAATAATAATAAGTAATAATTACATAATCGAAGAGTATAAAATCAGGAGGGTCTAAGTGCCAAAATTAAACTTCTGAGGAATATTTTTTGACAGATGGTTTAACCAATCAAATTGCGTAATGATGACGTCAAATGACGTAATGCAACCAATAGAATTGAAAATGTAAAATGATGTATCTGACAATATAATTATGTAGATTAGGTTTTATTTTGTTACGTTAGTTACAAAAAATAAATTAATTTGTCACATGAAACGTCAAAAATGTTTAACAATATGAGTCGTTTTGGTAGTATTTTTAACAAGAAAAATATTCTTCCTAAATACCATTCGAGATAATAATTTTTTGAGAGAATTGTTGTCTATTCCACGGCAACTTATTGCAATTTCACTCCACAAAACATCACGGAAAATTGTCAGATGATGTTTTGTGTCGTGAAATTGTTAGAAATAATTTGCCGTGGAAACGACAAAACAATTCTCAAAAAATTATCATTTCTTCTGGTATTACCCCTGACAACAGCTTTTTCTTTTTGGAAATTATTTATTTTTAATTTAAATTAACAAAGACATAATAACGCTGTAGAGCTTAAATGTAATTTTTATAAATACATGTTTATAATAATAAAATAAAGTTAACATTATACAAAATGGCCTATAATGAGGGCTAAACTGCTAAACATTTAAAAAGAACTTATACATACACATAAGGTAAAAATCCAAAGAAGGCAATCTTTGCGTATGTATAAAGTTCAATTTAAAAACTTCAGGCACATGGAACCTTTATGGTATTAGGCAAGGCACTTAGAACCTTTTTGGCGAAAAAAAATAAAAACTCAATTTTGGGCACTTAGACTATTTTGATTTTATAGTTTTCAATCATAGTTCAGTTTTTATTGAATACAAACAATAAGCTAAGTCAGTTATAATATTATGTTAAATGTGTGTCAAGTGCAATAATTATACATGCATACATACGTATTGTATGTCATCAAGTCTGTATACCCAACTTGACTATATTATTTAAATCCACGACATTACATTGTACCTCAAGCACAATAAATAATACGCTAAAAAATTGTTAACCTTAAACGAAATAATCATCTTCGTAACATGATACATACAATATCTACAAAAACTTTATATTGTCATATACATTTTTACATTATAATTTCTCTTTCTTCTTTATATTTCCGATAACAAATTGAATAAATCATGGCACGGGTGAAAACATGATTTGGCGACAATATGTAACACAGATCCCCCTGCCCCCCAACCATTACTAGAAATTACGAGTTGCGAAACTAGTGCCAACAGTTGTTTTAAATAATTACTAAATAGTTAATCTTTCTCCCGCTGCATCTATCGAACAGCACCTCCTTGAATGAATATATTTGCCGTAAAAATATTGACCAAAATTGTTGTAAATATTAATATCTCCTGTATAAGGTAACAAATCTTCTTCAAAATTTTACCAAACATTAATAAATGTGTAAAGTAGAGTTTACAAACCGAATCTTGGGAAATAAATCTAAAACTATTGAGAAAAAAAAAAATCATATTTTATGGTTTTTCTATAGAAGCCTGAAATTCCTTTTGAAATTACGATTTACTATCTTATGTACAGTAATAAGCTACACAACATATTTAAATATGATCAATATCTTACATCTGGTATGGCAGGAAAAAAAATAAATGTATGAAAAAAGTAGGTTTTTTGTATTTTAAATATTGTTCTTGAGATTTATTTTTAATCATTTTTATATATATTGTAAATAATATTACTAGAAATGTTCCCTATAAATAAGAACATTAACTTACATCTAGCATTGGAGTTATTTAAAAAATAAGATATGAAATGCTTTTTTAGATGGGTAAATTAACACAAATCGTTATAAAATATTTTAATTTACATTAAGTAATGATTTCTTATTGACTATGCATTCAAAGAATACTTGTAAACATTGCACAATTTTAATAAAAAAATAAATAGACATAAATACGTCTTTCGTCTATTCTGAAATGCGCGCGCAGGGGTAACATTTTACCTTAATAACTATCGGTTCATTTACTTATTTCAAACACAACATGTCTACTTGACCGCGTGGTCGAGAGATCTTCTTCAGTCTCTTTCTTCTCTCTCTGTCGACAGTATAGCCAACCTTTTTTCTTACTACACTCAGGTAGTAATTCTTATTTGTCCCTAGAGGGCTCCACCACACATAATGCCCTGTTCACAAGAGGAAAGTTTTTACTAACAAGTGTCTTGAAAGTAAAAAAGTGCTAAGAGCTGTCATAAATAAAAACTGTCAATACCGTTCATATGAGGAATGTAATTATTTTTATTAAATTGTTATAAGATCACTAGCTTCAATATATTTTAAAGAAATAATTTGTTTCTCCCACGGTTTTCCCGTATGACTGGTATTGGCAGATTTTTATGGTGGCCGGCCACATGCGCAATTGACAAAAACCCATAGGACAAATGCCCAAAGACAAATTCAATTGACAAATACCCATGCGGACAATTGCGCACGCGGACAAAAGCCCATGTGTACAAATGCTCATGCGGACAATTGCGCACGCGGACAAAAGCCCATGTGTACAAATGCTCACGGGTACAAATGCTCATGCGGACAATTGCCCACGCGGACAGAAGCCCACGTGTACAAATGCTCATGGGTATAAATGCTCATGCGGACAATATTGCTCACACGGACAAAAGCCCATGTGTACTAAAGCCCATATGTACAAATGCTCATAAAATTATTTTTTCTCATCGGTATATTCTAAACTGCTTGATTATAATTTCTGTTTTGTTAGTATTGATTAGTTTATTTTAAAAAAACGGAGTTCTGTTGGACTCAATTAGGGTTTTGTTAGTATTGATTAGTTTATTTTAAAAAACGGAGTTCTGTTGGATTCAATTTAGGGTTTTGTTAGTATTGATTAGTTTATTTTAAAAAACGGAGTTCTGTTGGATTCAATTTAGGGTTTTGTTAGTATTGATTAGTTTATTTTTTTTAAAACGGAGTTCTGTTGGACTCAATTAGGGTTTTGTTAGTATTGATTAGTTTATTTTAAAAAACGGAGTTCTGTTGGACTCAATTAGGGTTTTGTTAGTATTGATTAGTTTATTTAAAAAAACGGAGTTCTGTTGGACTCAATTAGGGTTTTGTTAGTATTGATTAGTTTATTTTAAAAAACGGAGTTCTGTTGGACTCAATTAGGGTTTTGTTAGTATTGATTAGTTTATTTAAAAAAAACGGAGTTTTGTTGGACTCAATTAGGGTTTTGTTAGTATTGATTAGTTTGGGTACAAATGTGCAAATCGAAGTGTGAAAATTGGTATATGGGTAGCTGAACATTGTGGTGGGGGAACTTTTATACGCTGTGGCTTTTCGGACGTGTGGTTATTAGGCGGTATGGTTTTTATACGCTGTGGTTTTCGGTGGTGTGGCATTTACTCAGAGTTTGTATCAAAACCGAGAATGTGGAACTCAAGAAGGGTATAAGGTTCCTTATTTACGAGTAGTTCTATTCAATCAGAGTTTGTACACAAACCGAGTATGTGGGGCTCAAGAA